>CAUYQV010029939.1:0-35684 GCA_963574575.1 Galagoides demidoff | reverse complement strand
CAGGCGCCCGCCACAACGCCCGGCCATTTTTTGGTTGCAGCCATCATTGTTGTTTGGCGGGCCTGGGCTGGGGATTCGAACCCGCCACCTTAGGTGTACATGGCTGGCGCCTTAGCCGATTGAGCCACAGGCGCCGAGCCCGAAAATTTTTAAAATAAGATAATTAAGTTTGCCATATCTACGGACTCTTCCAAAACAAAAGGTTTCTCTGTAGCATACAATGTTATTTGACAGCATTTTACTCATAATAGAACTTCTTTCAAAATTGAAGTTTGTTTTTTCAAACCCTGCTGCTGCTTTATCAACTAATTTTATATAATATTCAAAATTCTTTGTTGTCATTTCTCATTTCAATAATAGTCACAGCATCTTTACCAGAAGTAGATTCCATATCTAGAAATTACTTTCTGGGTGGGCATGGCAGTTCACATCTGTAATTCTAACACTCTGGGAGACCAAGGCAGGAGCATCCCTTGAGCTCAAGAGTTTAAGACCAGCCTGAACAATAAAGAGATCCTCTCTCTACTTAAAAAAAAAAAAAAATGAGCTAAGTGTGGTGACACACTACTATAGACCCAGTTGCTCAGGAGGGTAAGATAGAAGATTGCTTGGAGACAGAATTGCTTGAACCCAGGAGTTTAAGGTTTCTATGAGCTCTGATGACAGCACAGCACTCTACCCAAGATGGCACAGTGAGACTCTGTCTCAAAAAAAAAAAAAAAATACCTTCTTTGTTCATCCATAAGAAATAACTCTTCATCTGTTCAAGTTTTATTATTAGATTGCAGCAATTCAATCCCATCTTCAGGCTCCACTTCTAACTCCATAATATCTCTTGCTATTTCTATCTCATCTGCAGTTACTTCCTCCACTAAAGTCTTGAACCCCTAAAGTCATCCAAGAGAATTGAAATCAACTTCTTCCAAATTCCTGTTAATGTTAATATTTTTACCTCTTCCTTTGAATCACAAATGTTCTTAATAGCATCCAGAACAGTGAATCCTTTACAGAAGGCTTGCAGTTTACTTTGCCCAGATTCATCAGAGAAATCACTGTCTATGGCAGCTACAGCCTTATGAAATTTATTTCTGAAATAATAAAACTTGAAAGTCAAAATCACTCTTTCATCCATGGGTTATCCATCAATGGATGTCATGTTAGTGACACGAAAACAACTTTATCTC
Source organism: Galagoides demidoff (assembly GCA_963574575.1). Taxonomy (NCBI): domain Eukaryota; kingdom Metazoa; phylum Chordata; class Mammalia; order Primates; family Galagidae; genus Galagoides; species Galagoides demidoff. Next base: position 34,500 of record CAUYQV010029939.1, on the reverse strand, counting down.
CTTGTATATCTCCATCAGAACTCTTGGGTGACCAGTTGCATTATCAGTGAGCAGTAATATTTTGAGGAGAATCTTTTTTTCTCAGCAGTAGGTCTCAACAGTGGGCTTAAAATATTCAGTAAACCACACTATAAACACATATGCAGTCATCCAGGTTTTATTGTTCCATTTATAGAGCACAGGCAAAGTAGATTTAGCATAATTTTTAAGGGTCCTAGGATTTTTGGAATGACAAATGAATCCTGGGTTCAATTTAAAGTAACCAGCTGCATTAGCCCCTAACAAGAGAGTCAACCTGTCCTTTGAAGCTTTGAAGTCAGGCTCCTCTCTAGCTATTAAAGTCCTAGATTGTGTCTTTTTCCAATGGAAAGCTGTTTCATCCATACTGAAAATCTCTTATATATTGTAGTCTCCTTCATCAATGATCTTTGCTAGATCTTCTGTATCAACACTTGCTTTCTCCCTTGTACTTTTGTATTATGAAGAGAGCTTCCTTCCTTAAACTTCATGAACCAATCTCTGCTAGCTTCCAACTTTTCTCCTTCAGCTTCTTTACCTCTTTCAGCCTTCGAAAATTTCTTTGGTTTAAGAGAAGGTTGTGCCTGGTTTGATCTTCTTTTTAAATTACTAAAACTTTATCCACATCAGCAATAAGGCTGTTTCAATGTCTTATCATTCATGTGGTCATAGGAATGGATGTTTTAATTTCCTTTAAGAAATTTTCCTTTGCCTTCATAACTTGGCTAATTCTTTGGAACAAGAGCCCTAGCTTTTTAGGCTTTTAATATGCATTCCTTACTAATCTTAATCATTTCTAGCTTTCAATTTAAAGTGAGGGATATGTGACTCTTTCTTTCACTTAAAAATGTAGAGGCCATTGTAGGCTATTAGTTGGCCTAATTTCAATATTATTGTGTCTCAGAAAATAGGAAGGCATGAGGAGAAAGAGGAAGATGGGGGAATGGCCAATCATTGGAGCAATCAGAACACACACAATAACTTATCAATTTACTCCTTATTATGGACCTGGTTCATAGTGCCCCAAAACAATTTCAATGGTAACATCAAAGATCAGTGATCTCAGACCACTATAACAACTGTACTATAATGAAATAATTTGAAATATTGCAAGAATCTGGGTGGCACCTGTAGCTCAAGGAGTAGAGCACTGGGCCCATATACCAGAGGTGTTGGGTTCAAACCCAGCCCTGTCCAAATACTGCAACCAAAAAAAAGAAAGAAATATTGCAATAATCACCAAAATATGACACACAGACACAAAATGAGCATATGCTGTTAGGAAAACGGTGCTGATCAACTTGATCAACACAAGGTTGCCATAAACTTCCAATTTTTAAAAAACACAATACTATGAAGAACAATAACATAAAGTACAATGAAACAGGGTATGCCTGTACAAATTGTATTTTCTTTCAAAGAAGAAGATCCTCTAGTTGAATCAAGAAGTTGGGAGTAAGATGGAGGAAATGGAGAGTCTAGATCTCTGCCACTTGGCTTATCCATCATCTTTGCCTTCGATGGTGGATTTCCTTGGAATGATAGGACTCTACAGAACAAACAGGAAACATCATTCATTTGGTCAGAGTCCCACCAAGTCTTGCCTTCACCTGAGTGTCCTGATCAGCTTAATGTAGCTTTCTCTGTAGCTATCTTTGCTCCTCCTAGGGTATTTCTCACTGCAGAAAGTATCATTAAAGAAACACTGAAGTTCTATTTGATTCATTTCATCCTTCTTTTGCTATAATCAACCTGTTACCACAACCTGTTTTTTTTTTATTTTACAACTGTGCTTCTGTGACAGATAAAGTCTCCCCAACAACTTATCTAATCTACACAATAACAATAACCCAGAAATTGAAATAAATTTCCAGATACTTTGGCTAAATTTTCTGCTTCTCATCTAAATATTCACTATCACATAGACATAGCCAACACTTCAGCCCTTCCTCTAGGGGTTGGTCCAGAAGAATGTTCTCATCATTAAGGATAAGAACCACTGCTGTGACACTTAAGTCTTCTTCCTTACCCACTTGCTGTGACTGTCTACCATCTCCTTTACCCATGTGAGTGTCCTTGGATATGCTTTTCATATTAATTCAAATACTCATTATTCTTGTCCACTGTAGGATATCTTTAATAAACTCCCTGGCTCCTATCTGGGAGTAATGACTCAGTATGATTCTGCCACAACCAATTCTTCATAAAAGACTTTCTATTTTGGAAAAGGCATCACAGAGCCATTGCCAGAACACATGGAAGACATCCTTGATTAGCTTAAAAAACTAACTTCAAACTAATGCTGGGGAAAACTGTGTTTTACTCATGAACATGTGCCTGACAAGTTTTTTCATTAAAAGTCATTCATCTGCACGGCTAGCACTTCTGCTGATTTTTTTTTTTACAGTATAATCTAGTTTATTATCTGCACACTTTGTCTCTCAAAAGGATCATAAGTATATAAAATGAGAAATATCCATAGAACAGTGTTTGATATTACAAAACCCTCAAAATATTACAGAAATATATGGTCCATGGGATAATAATATACATATAGTATTTTCTGTAAATGTCACCACAATATAAAATAATGCATAATTCATAGCATTCCAACTCTGTACTCAATAAAAAAAAAAATTACAAAGAAAATAATGACCATTACATTGAGGTTAGTATGTATGTAAGAGAAATTCTTATTATCTTTTGATTTATATTTGCATTATTTTCTATTTGGGGGAGAATTCTGGTGGAGCCATGATGAGGATTAGGAAATAAAAGGTATATTGTCAAAAAGCAGAAAATCATACAGCATGTACTAAAGCTTACAAAGTTCAAACACTTCTGTTGATTTAAAAAAAAACTTATTTACCTTCAAAAATGCTATTACAACTAATGTATGAGTTTATCAAGGCCATAAGATTCAATATAAGATCAATATACAAAGATCAGCTGTATTTCTACATATTAGAAACAAAAGATCACAAATTAGAAAAAAAATCACTTCTAATATCATCCAAAAATGAAATATTTAAGGATAACTCTGGCATAAGACAGTACAAGATCTGAACTGAAAATGATAAAACATTGCTGAGATCAATTTAAAAAGACCTAAAAAAAAAAAAAAACCATATTTATGTGTTGGAATACTCAACAATGTTAGGGTGTTAATTATCTCCAAAATGATGTGGAGAGTCAACACAATTCCAATAAAAATACCAGAAATTAGCAAACGAATTCTAAAATTTATATAAAAATACAAGAAACAGAATAGCCAAAACAATCTGACAATAAAAGAACAAAATTAGAGGACTAACCGCACCTATTTTCTAGGCTTCTTATAAAATACAATAATTAAGACACTATCATATTGGTATCAAGATAGACGAATAGTCCAGCTATGGTGCTTTGTCCCTATAATTCCAACACAGTCAAACCTCCATAAGTTGACCACCCAAGGGATTGTAACAGACTGGTCAACATACAGAGGTCATCAACAGAAGGAACTAGGCCAATTCGTACTGATACATACATTTGCTGCATGTTCAATCTATGAAAATTAGGTCAATTTAAGGAGGTGGTCAATGTAGGGAAGTAGTCAACTATGGAGGTTCTATCGTGGAAGTGGGAAGATTGCTTGAGGCCAGCAATTCATGACCAGTCTGGGCAACATAGCAAGACCTTATCTCTCAAAAACAAAAAAAAATTTTTTTAATTGGTCAGACAAGCTGGCATATGCCTTATAGTCCTAGCTATTCAGGAGGCTAAGATGGGAAGACCGCTTGAACCCAGAAATTGGAGGCTACAGTGAGCTGATCACACTACTCTACTCTAGCATGGTCAACATAGAATGATCTTATTTCTAAAAAAAAAAAAAAATAGAGAAATAGATCAATGGATCCATGAAACAGAATAAAGAATCCAGAAATTAACCCAGAAGTAGATGGGTTTTTTAAATTTGCAAAGGCAATTTAGTGAAGAAAGAATAGTCTTTTTAACAAATAGCACTACAAAAATTGAAAAATCATATGCAAGAAGACAATGAGGAGGATGGGAAGAGGGAGGAATGGAACCAAAATGGTTCATAGGCCAAAAACTATGTGAAAATGAAACGATAAAATTTCTGGAAGAAAACATACAATAAAATATTTTTATCCTGAGTTAGACAAACATTTCTTTAATATGATACCAAAAGCACAATCCATAAAAGAAAAAAAACAATAAATTAGACTCCATCAAAATTTAAAACATTTGAAAGACACTGTTAAGGTACTAAAAGACAAACCAGAGTAGAAGAAAATATTTTCAAATCTGTTAAAGGACTTCTATCTAGAATATGTAAAGAATTCTTAAAATGAATAATGATAATATAAGAAACTCAGTAAAAAGAGGGCAAAAGATTTCAACAAACACTTCACCAAAGAGGACATATGGATGGCAAATAAGCATATATTCAACATCATTAATCATTAGTTAATTAATGATTTAAAAATTATAAAATTTTAATATTTGTATTTAACATTCATAAATCAAATTTATTATTTAATTTAATAAAAATTAAAACCACAATAAGCTACCACCACATATATGTTCAAATGGCTAAAATTGAAAAAACTGAGCATACCAAGTGTTTGTAAGAATGTGGAACAAATAGGACATTCGTGCCCGTCAGGTGAAAATGTAAAATGCTACAACAGCATTGGAAAACAGGTTGATAGTTTCTTAAATAGTTAAACATATACCTACTATATGATCCAAGCATGACATTGCTAAGTATTCACCCAGCAGAACTAAAAGTACATGTCCATACAAATACATGAACATGAACATTGATAGCAGCTTTATTGTGGTAGCTATAAACTGGAAACAACCCAATATCCATGATATGAATAAACACTCAGTGGTATACCAAAACAGTGGAATGCTACTCAATAGTAAAAAAGGATAAACTATTGATGTACCAAAAAAATGAAAATTTTTCAAAATAATTATTCTGAGTAAAAAAAGCCAAACTCTCCCCCCAAAAAAGAAGTCTATACTATGGTTACACAAAATTCTAGGAAACGCTAAATAATCTATAGTGACAAAAACTAGATCAATTTTTGCCTGGGGAAAGTAGAATGGAGGGATTGAAAAGACTTGGGAATTGTTCAGGAGTGCTGGATCTGCTCACTGTCTTGATTGTAGTAACGTTTTGCAGGTGATACATGTCAAAATGCATCCAACTACACTTTACATGCGTGTACTTTATTGTGTGTCAATTATACTTGGACAATGCTGTTCTAATAAAACTGAAAAATTTTTAAAAGAAGTATTTAGAAGGAGAATTAATCACATTTGGTCTGGTCTCTGCACCATGCCACATGTAAACAGCTGTTTGACAATAACCAAATATTAAATGATCTTACTCTTTAGTGAGGCTGCTGAAAAACATCAAATGAAAAAAACATCAATTCAAAACCCATCACAAAACATCTTCAATTTGCCATCAGTCCACCTTATTTATCTCTTACAGATGCCCAGACCTGCCCCCCAAAGACTCCTTCCTTCTCCCTTAGTACCCCCCAAAATCCTCCTTTCCCTGGCCCTGCCCAAGACTCTGTGGTCATTTCCTCATCTTTCTCCCAGTTGCTCTGCTACCCCCTCCCCCAGTACTATTATTCTCAATTCCAGTCTCCTACAGCTTCTAGCTCAGCATTTTTCTATCCATTATCCTAAGCAGTATAACTAAAACCCTAGAAGCCAAAAAGCAAAAATAAATCTTCCTCAGAAGCAGAATGAGTAGGGCATAGAAAGAATCTTTGATGCATTAATAATTTTTTTAATTCTAACAGCCAAGTGGTGGAAGGGACTATCTCAAGCTCCTGGCCCCCTCTCTACTCATGTCCCTCCTCATTTACCTGCTCACTGTTGAGATTGCAGTTGACGCCATCCCATCTTCCCCTTTCCCTTTAGAAACTGCATTGCCATGCCTGAAACACATTCCCCTTCCTATTTCCCCCTTCCCACGCCCTTTGAACAACTGTTGCTATTTCCCTCTTCTCTGAACCCCTCTTCCAAGCTACCAAAAAAGAAATGACCATTGCATCCTTTCAAATAGCTCTTTCTCACGGATCTTTTGTCTTGTTGATGGTGCAAATTCTTTACGAATTTAAATGTACATTTAAAGCCTCCATTTGTTAAATGTTTGTCCATTTGTTCGCATCTGTGAGATCAGACGATTAAGTTTGCAAACTCATTCTAGAAAAAGTGCTACCTACCTCATTGCTGAATATATCACTGCAGTCACCAGCTGCCCAAAGGGAGTACTTCAAAGGTGACTATAGTGATATGAAGCAATGATGTCTATAGATAACACCTTTTTTAGGATAAGTTCAATAACTTAATTGTCAGACCTCATAATTAATATTAGTAGCCTGTCTGCCTACGGAACTGCTCTCTGCAGAAACCTGTAAAACCTGTTTAATAACTTCTTCCAGACTTCTTATCACAGATGATTACAGTGTTTGCCAGGCTGAGCACACTGGTCTTTCACCACCCCATGCCCTCCTCCTGCTTCATGCTCCATTATCAAATCACTTATAGTCCCCCGTCTCATGTCCCAGGCACACCACCACCCTCTTTCACACCCCTGGGCCACTACCCTTTACCTAAAGCAGAAGCTGGCACACTTTTCCCTAAAGGATCAGATAACAAATATTTCAGACTTGGTGTGCCATGTTATTGCTGTCCAGCTATACAATTCTGTCATTATTGCACAAATGCAGCTATAGACAATGCATAAAGGAATGAGTGCAGCTGTGTTCAAATAAATCTTTATTTCCAAAAATAGGCAACAAGCCAGACTTTGGTCTAAAACACTCTGCCATGTCAACCTCCACCCAGCTACCCCCTAAAGACTTCAACACCTTATCTTCTGAGATTGTTTTCTCCTTGGTTAGGGACATCCTTTCTCTGTAGTCTGATAGTACTATATATAGAGTCTATTCTATAGGAGCAGGAAAAGCTCCTTCCCAAAGCCCCCATGTTCCTTCCCTGTGGAAAGAGCTCCATGGTCATAGCACTACAGGTCTCCCTTGACTCTCACTCACTCCTCCCCATGAGAGATGGGGCATGTTGGAGGAAGTCCTTATCACACGTGCCAGCAAACTGCCCACAAAACACATGCATTTCTCCCGCTTGCCCACACCATAAGGGCCACATTCTGACTCCACCAGGACAGGCTACCAGTGGATCATGCCTGGTGCATAAGTCTATCTCATTCCAGATTTCTCCATCATCACCTTATCCAGCAGCAACGGTAATATTTTTATCTCCATCTGTCTTAATTCTTGATTATTTCTTAACTGGTTGAGAACTCTGGAGGGAAACAGGAATGCATGTTGTTTAGAAACTCTCTCCGTGTCTCTTCTTTCGCTTCAGTTCAGTGGTCTCAGGGTGCACCTCAGTCATCTGGGGAGTCTTTTCAATTGCCGCAAACAGATCCAAACTGCAAGTCTTCCTCTCTTCCTGACAGCAGTTGGCGCACATTCCATTAGCTTTTACCTTTACCTGCAGCCTAGTGTTGCTTACTACTAACATATTGAGTGCTATCATTTGGAGATGTTTATCCCCCAAACCTCATGGTGAAATGTGATCCCAGTATTGAAGGTGGGGTCTAACTGAAGGTGTTTAAGCCATAGGGTCAGATCCTTCATGAGAGGTTTGGTGCTGTCTTCATGGTAACAAAGGAGTGAGTTCGGTTCCCTCCAGAGTTCCCCCAGGAGCTGGCACCTTCCCTCTCTTTCTTGCTTTATCTCTCACCGTATGATCTCAGCTTCCCTTCTTTTTCCACCTTGATTGGAAGCTCCCAGAAGCTTCCAGAAGCAGATGCTAGTGCATGCTTTCTGCACAACCTGCAAAGCTATAAGCCAAATGAAACTCTTTTCTTTATAAATTATCCAGCCTCAGGTATTCCTTCATAGCAACACACACAGACCAAAACAATGAATTAGCAGTGGTTTCTAAGTTGAAAATACTAGTAGAGTTTACTGAATAGTCAATTCAGTATTCTGCTAAGAAGTCTGGTAACCATTCTTTTCGAAATCCTGCAAAACTTTTATTGGCACGAGCACATAAGACAAAATTTCAGTAGTTTTCAGGGAAGATAATTTGTGAATAATGTGTCGATGACACTGTTTTGTCAACTGGTCATGGTTTCCAAACACAACTGTTTAAAAATATACCACCTCTTCAGTGGAAAATAACTCTGATAGTGAAGAATTGAGAATTCAAAGATATTTCAAATGATCTAGCAGTTTAAGTTCTACATATATGCCCAAAAGAAATAAGTGGGGCCAGGCACAGTAGCTCATACCTATAATCCTAGCACCCTGGGAGGCCAAGGCCAAGGTGAGTGAATCACCTGAACTCAGGAGCTTGAAACCAGCCTGAGCAATAGTGAAACCCCATCTCTACCAAAAATAAAAGAAAAAACTAATTGGGTGGCGCCTGTAACTCAAGGAGTAGGGCACTGGCCCCATATACCGGAGGTGGCGGGTTCAAACCCAACCTGGCCAAAAAAAAAAAAACTGCGTATTTGGCTCGGCGCCTGTGGCTCAAGTGGCTAAGGTGCCAGCCATGTACACCTGAGCTGGTGGGTTCAAATCCAGCCTGGGCCTGCCAAACAACAATGATGGCTGCAACCAAAAAATAGCCAGGCATTGTGAGGGGCACCTGTGGTCCCAGTTGTTGGGAAGCAGAGGCAGGAGACTTGCTTGAGCCCAGGAGCTGGAGGTTGCTGTGAGCTGTGATGCCACAGCACTCTACTCAGGAGGAGAGCTTGAGGCTCTGTCTCAAAAAAAAAAAAAAACTAGCCGAGAGGTGTGGCAGGCACCTATAGTCTCATCTACTTAAGAGCCTGAGGCAAGAGAATTGTTCAAGCCCAAGAGTTTGAGGTTGCTGTGAGCTATGATGATTCCATGGCACTCTATCCAGGGTGACAAAGTAAGTCTGTGCCTCAAAAAGAAAAAAAAAAAAAAAAGAAGTAGAAAAATCCACCAAAAGACATACAAGAATGTGTATACATGTATAAACAGCTGTGTTTGTAATAGCTAAAAATGAAAACAAACCCAAATATCCATCATAGAAGAAAAAAATAAATGGTGGAATATTTATGCAATGAACTATTACCCAGCAATGAAAAAGAACACACTACTTTTAAATACTTTCACATGGAGCAACACAGACGAATCTTAGAGATGGAAAGACAAGCCAAAGAAGCCATATACAAAAGATGACATATGATTCCAGGTATATGAAGATTCAATGTATATAAATTTATATGAAGTATAGCAGTTGTAGATAAAACTAATCCATAGATATGTAAGTCAATATAATGGTTATCTCTGTTGGGAGAATATGAGGAGTATGGGAAGTGGTCTATAACTTGATTTAGGGGATTACTGGCCAGTGTGCATGTGTGTGTTGCTCTGTGTGTATGTATAAATTCATTGAGTTGTACAGTTAAGATGCATGCACTTTACAGTTTGCATATTCGTATACATATAAATGTACATATTATATATATAAAGAGAGAGAGAATAATTTCTGCATGCCTGACTTTTATTTTATTTTATTTTTTTGAGCCTCAAGGTGTCGCCCTGGGTAGAGTGCTGTGGCATCACAGCTCACAACAACCTCCAACTCCTGGGCTTAAGTGATTCTCTTGCCCCAGCCTCCCAAGTAGCTGGGACTACAGGCACCCACCACAACACCTGGCTGTTTTTTGGCTGTAGTTGTCATTGTTGTTTGGCAGGCCTGAGCTGGATTCGAACCCACCAGCTCTGGTGTATGTGGCTGCCCCCTTAGTTATTTGAGCTACAGGCGCCGAGCCATGCCTTACTTGGGCCCTTGGAAAGATGTTGATGAACAAAACAGGCATCATCCTTCCCCTCAGTACTAGGTACTAGCTCAGAAAATGGTTGGTGACCTGAACTGAGCTCTCTTTTTTAAAAAATACTATTGCTGATGCTAATGGCAATAGCAATGCTTCACATTTTACAAACATGTTTTGTTTCATTTTAGGCTTTTTCAGTCCAATGTCATCAAGATGCCTTATTACGGAAAAATCCCAGAACTTCCTCCTCCCTCCAGCAAAAGAGCTTCATTTCAGAATTCTCTGTTCTGCTAGCATTCTCCATATCCCATGGAGTTGTACGCTAAAATCCAGAGCAATGAACACACCTATGAAAAATGATGCTTTCAAACCTGCCTTGTGGTGCAGTAAATTTAAAAGTACTCTTAATAATAATAAGGATCAACATTGACTTTAATGGTCCTCAAACCCATCACGTAATTTCATTAGCCACCCAGCACAGATGCAAGCAGCGGTGATGTCATACTTTTTCCCCTTGCTCTGAAACCTGAGTCAGGCGCCAGAGATGGAAACCAGTTTTACAGACTCTAATCAGATTAAAGCTGCTGGCACCTCTGATCAACAGGTGTTGCTGGAGGAATCCCAAAAGGTGCAAACCCCTCTCTGGCCCCCTTGTGAGTATGGCCTAACTCAAGTGGAAATGAGGTTCAGGTGGTCACGTTATGCAGGTGGGGAAAGTCAAGGTGGTATCTAGTATCTCCTAAGGCTCTGTGTTATTAGAGGTTTCCCCAGGACTCAGGCCCACGTGGGAGAGAGGGGCTGCCACTTACACAGCAGCCTCAAAACCTTCTTTGTATCTTACCCAAGGAAAACTTCTAACTACTCACACAATCATTGTGTGGTAAACTAGCAGTTAGGATCATTGGCTTTGAAGTCAGGCACTGCAAGATCTAAAACCTAGCTCTTCCATCAACTAGTTAACCTGGAGCAAGCTACCCTACCCTCTCTGAGACTCAGTTTCCTCATCTGTAAACTGGCGGTAACAACACTTTCTTCATATAAGTGTAATAAGGATAAAGAGAGTTCGTGTATATAAAGGGCTTGTGATAGGCCTTGACCTGTGCACTTACGTGCTCAGTTAATGATTAATATTGACCAATTGCCATTATAATTCTTTAAACTCTGAAATTCTCCCTCACAACCAAAGAGAAGAATTCTTTTTTGCCTTCATCATTTCACTTCTCTCAGCATTCCCATCTCTCAAACTTAGCACAAAGCAAGAAGCCAATGCCTAAATATGCTTATAATCCCCAGGTTGCTTTAACAAGAACTTCAATAACGTGGCAAAATACAATGACCTCATCATCCCAATGTTGCAGCAGTAAAAATCAATGCTACTTAAAAAGCCTGACAATCAATCAAGGTCTAGCCAGATATCTGTGGAAGTCAAACAGGCCCGCATAAAAAAACTGAGTCACCTAGGGATCTCATTAAAGTGCTATAGCAGTAATTCCCTGATGTAAGCTGGGAGTTTTCATGGGGGTTGAGGGTTTTTTTGTTTTTTTCAAATATGGAATCCCAGTGAGATCAGGCCTCTGTGTCTCCCCAGAAGCTGGCTCAAGAGAATGTTTATTAGCGGGTGTCCTCACTGGCATTACCAATGCAAACAGTCATTCACACGTCAATGTCATCCCACCCTCCATGGTGAAACAGAGCTTCTCCTACTAAAAGCACACGCTGCTGTAGTCCAGTGTAAGCTCTTGAAAGAGTAATAAGCACACTTTATTTCACTGCATTATACATGCTGCTGTAGGGATTAGAGAAAGCATATTTTTAAGATACTGCATTTCTATTCTGTGGGCCTTTTTCTAAAACTTCATAATTCAAATGTTAGTGTAAGACACTTTTCCCTCTGAGCTCAGGTCATTTCAAGAAACAGCACCTGCCATGGACCAGATATTCTTCAAGGCACTGGAGATACAAAAATGGATAAAGCATGAGGCTGCCCTTCTCCAGGATTCTATAAAACGAGCAAGCACAAGATCCTTCTTACTCCAGACCCAGTCCCTAGAAAAAAATCTACCAACAGGATTAAATATAGGCTGTGGCACACATCACTAAATTAAAACTCTGTTTTCAACTCCAGCAGTAAACAAAAACAAAAACCTCTACCTAGACTTGGGATTATATACTCCAGAACATTCCACTTAGAGTGAAAACTTAAACTAGTATGAAAAAATGGATGAACTGGAATAAGAAAGCCCTCCATTCCCAACAGAGTTGGCAACCTATTCATTTAGAAACGCAGGAAATATCAACTCAGGAGCCTAATTCTGAAACTACTCCACATCCCATACAAAACTGGGTGAAGAAGAGAGTGAGTTCACACATTACAAATTGTGTCTTCCTCAGTTCCTCAGGAGCACTCCCTAATTTCTTTAATCAGTCTTCCTGTCTATAATACATACCTCCTGGGGTGGTTGTGAGGATTAAAAGGAGTAGTATATATATATTTTTTAATGTTAGAAAAGTACCTGGCTTATATTAGGTACTCATTGAATGACAGCTGTAAGAAAAGTCAGTGTCAGGATTCCAAAGGGAGTATAACCACAGACACCCCCTGTCCAGCTTCTGGTTTTTCTTACTTTGAAAAAGGAAAAGCAGACTTTTTCTTGGCCATACCAGCCTAGAAAGATCTAACCTCAGCTACTAGCACAAGAAGATCACTGGGGCAATTCAGCCTTTCCAAGACCTAGAAATATATCCAATAGAAAACATAAAGATGACAGAAATATCAGTAATCTCAACGATGGTAAATAGGTTAAGTTCCCCTATTAAAAGATAAAAATTTTCAGGTTGATTTTTTTGAAGGCAAACTCCAGCTATACATTGTTTACAAGAGAAATATCTAACACAAAATAATACCAAAAGGTTGAAAACCTGCAGATGCCCAAAGACCAAGTGCTACGGTCTCAATATTCGTGTCCCTCCTCCCCAAAGTTTATATGTTGAAATCCTAACCTCCAAGGTGATGGTATTAGGAAGTGGGGCCTGTGGGAGGTGATTAGATCATGCTGGGGCAGCCTCTGTGAATATGATTCATGGTCCATGCTGGTGCAGCCCCATGCTGGTTCATAGCAACCATGAACCATTTCACTCTGAATATCATTGCAGCATATAAAGAATGATAGAGCACTCACAATATGCCAAGGACAATTCTAAGCTCTTTACATATAGCAGCTCACATAATCCTCCCAAGAGCATTATAAAGTAGATGATGTGATTTTACAGTTGAGGAAATGTGTTCAAAGCCCATCAGCTCATAAGGGTGGAGCTGGTAGTCAAACAAGGCAGCCTGGGGCCAGCATCAGTGCTCCTACCCTTTTTATCATATTCTCTCCAAAAAAGTAAAAACAAAAAAATGTTGGAAACAGGGAGAAAAATTGTCAAACCCATAGGAATAGTGGGAAGGTTAACAAGCCATTTCCAAAATTTGTTATGTCAAGATGACAAAAAAGAAATATATAAAAGATGTGAATGATACATATTATAAGCTTGACTTCACAGCAAATAATGATCTTTCTAAAAAGTGGAGGGGACACATTCTTTTTAAATGTCCATGGAGCATTCATTTAAAATATTTGTAAAAGGAAATCATCTAATAGGACACAAAAAATGTCCCAATAAGTTTCTCAAAGTAGAGTTCTTCTAGGATCCACCCACTGATTAAAATGCAAATAAATCCAAAACCTTGCTCTTCTAAATAACTTTTGTATAAAAGAGTAAATAAGAATTTATAAATTATTTGACAATCAAATATATTGAAACCCTAAATCGAAAATTCTATGAGAGATAGCCAAAGTCTCCTCAGGAAAAAAAAAAAAACATATCCTTAAATAAGTTTTTTCCTAAAACATGAAATGTCTAAAATAAATATTTTTGAAACATTAGCCTCAGAAGCTAGAAAAAGAACAACAAAAGAAAAAAAAAGAAAGTAAGGAATTAGAAAGTTTAAAACAGCTAGAATTGTTGAGTAAAACCAAGAACTAGTTCTTTGAAAAAATAATTAAGAGATGTTTGACAAATCCGATAGAAAAGGGAAAAATTTGAAAACACATAGGCAACATCAGCGATAAAAAAAGTAAATCTGACTACAGATAAGGAAGAGCCTATTTTTAGTAAAATACTATTTATAACTTGATACCCAAAAATTAAACAATTTTCTAAGAAACTTAGAAATTTTTCTTTAAAAAGAATAGAAATTAAACAGATTAGTGGAATCAACTCCTTCAAAAATTTCCAGATGCTGAGTTTATAAAAAGTCCTATACAACTTTGAAGAACTCATTTCATAAGACTAGGACAACTCTGATAGCAAAAGTTGACCAAGATAGTGAACAAAAGTAACCTACATCAAACTCATTCATGAATATGTATAAGTAAACTCTGTACATATAGTATTTACAAACAGTAGAACCAAAAGCACATTAAAAGATCTATACAGGACCTTTAATTAGGATTTATTTCAGGAATTTAAGGCTGGATCAACATTAAGAAAAAAAATCAATGTAAGTCACCAGATTAATAAATTAAAATAAAAAACCAAATGATCATTTTGATAAATGCAGGAAATGCAGTTGATAAAATTCTAAATACATTCTGAGCTAAACTCATGGGTAAACTAGGAATAGAAGGAAACTTCCATAACATGAGAGGGAACTTTTAAAAAAATAAATAATAGTCTCTTTAAGAAGTCAATATTATCTGCAGGAAAAAAATGACACATTGTTCTTTATTTAAAAAAAAAAAATAGAGAGACCTAATCACCAATTAGTGAATAACTAATGCATCCTTAGTTTTTAAAAATAAATAAAAGCAGCAATAAATATATTTTGAAGAGAAAATATGTATCATAAAAGATAGTAAAAAGGTTAATATCTCTATTTTCTGAAGAGTTCTTTTTTTTTTTTTTTTTTGAAACAGAGCCTCAAGCTATCGCCCTGGGTAGAGTGCTGTGACATCACAGCTCACAGCAACCTCCAACTCCTGGCTGAAGCGATTCTCTTGCCTCAGCCTCACAACACCCAGCTATTTTTTGCTTGTACCTATCATTGTTTGGCAGGCCCAGGCTGGATTCAAACCTGCCAGCTCTGGTGTATGTGGCTGGCACCTTAGCCCCTTGAGCTATAGGTGCTGAGCCAGACGAGTTCTTATAAATTAATATTTTAAAAGGCTAGTAACCTCCCCTTTCCCTATTTATTTTGCTAAAATAAGTGAAGAATCATGAATGGGGCAATTTCAAAAAAGAAATACAAGTTGCCAAAAACATATGAAAAGGCATTAATGGCCTTATGGATAACCAAAGAAATGTAAATTAGAATAACAATGAAATATCATTTTCACTTTCAGATTAGCAAAGATTCAAGAGAATAATAGTATTCAAAGTAAGTAAAGATATACTCTACTGGTAAAGTGCAAATTAGTTCAACTCTTTAGAAATAATAAATTAGAAAATATATACCAAACTTTTAAAGTTTTATATAAGTATTCCTTTTGACCCACATGTTAAGCTTCTAGAATCTGTCCAAAAGAAATAATTAAGCAAGCAGGCAAAAAATATATGATTTTCTTATTGCAGTATTTTTTATGAAATGTTTTAAATGGAATCT
The DNA here is from genome assembly GCA_963574575.1 of Galagoides demidoff. Taxonomy (NCBI): domain Eukaryota; kingdom Metazoa; phylum Chordata; class Mammalia; order Primates; family Galagidae; genus Galagoides; species Galagoides demidoff. Next base: position 18,961 of record CAUYQV010029939.1, on the reverse strand, counting down.
AAATGACCAATTAATTAAATTAGGCCAGAGCCATAATTTATTTGTAAAGAACAAGTACCATAACTCTATATATTAGCAAAGAAAGAGGTCTGTGAAATATTTTAAGTTAAAATAACTTTAGTATTTTAAAATCAGCATATATATGTATTATGTCTATATTCAGAAAAATAATAATAATAATACATTGTGGAGAAAAAGAGGGAGCCTGCATTCTCCTCCTCCCTGATGGAGGCAAAGTTCATGTTCTATCTCAATGGGCTCCTACAGAGGTACCCAGTCAAAGCCACCAGGCTTGGGGCAAAAATTCAATCAGCACTGTGGCTATAAATCTAGCTTTATAAAGCTCTGCACCCCTGAGCCTTGAGTCACGTCATAGATTGGCACATCTTTAAGGTCATTGTCATTGCTGCTGAAATAGCTACTCCACATCTGGGAACAAGAGTGCATTTTCTCCCAAGGAAACCCCGGTTTCCAAATCTCTGCCCTGGTTTTCCAGTAGTTGAGGCTCTTGGCCTCTGATGAAGCATCTGCTCAGCAGATCTCTGATCCAGTTAACAGCCCTCATTATTTTAAACTGTCTCTAAGCACAAATTCAGAGTCAAGGGCAGCAAGAATGTCCCCTAAGTCTCCAGAATAAATCATGTAACATGCTTCCCATGACCCCTCTCTGACCATGAGCATGATGGGGGTGTCACACTAGACATAACATCTTTGCCCTGAGCCTCAGTACATAAAAGCAGGCACTTAGCACAGGGAGTTTGCCAAGTCAGTCCAAGCCAGAGGCTAAGAGAAGCTTTGTCTAAATGATTCCAAATGAAGCCCCTTGACAAAGCTGTGTCAAGGGGCTTCAACACCTGAGGGTGAAACAGGAAACAGGTCTAAGATACTGGGCTAGTGAGGAAGGACAGACTCTGGATAATTAAACTCATAGCTTGAATACTGTGTATGGGTAATTAATAATCTATAAATGTCCCAAATGAGTGCACATATTGAGTTATCCCATCATTAAAAACGGTGGCAGTGTTAATGTGGTTCCTGTGTAGGGTTCATTAACTGGACAGAGTGTCAAGTCAGGGTGGATTTATTTTTTCATTTCTTCCATTTACTCCTTATATTGTTCTCTTTCATTGCTCTGAAATAGAAGTGGTAATTATGGGGGGGGGAGATATTTTTCAATTCCTTTGCTGGGTATTACAGGAAAAAAGTAGAAATTATTTACCTACAATCATCTTGCCAAGTCTGCAAAAGAACCAAGTGGAAGTAAGCAATTAGCTGGGAGATTCTGGAATTTAAAGTAGTTCATAAAGCCTATGTTCTAAATATTAGTAAACTGTGTATATTTGACCTCAAACTGATCTTCAGGCCAGAGAAATCACTATGCTGGTCAATTTCAAAGTCACAAAACTCCCAGCTTGCCATGAAGGGCTGCAAGCAACTCGAGAAAAGTTCTCCATACCTCAGCCCCTCCTCAGAACACCATATGCTTCCCCATCGTCTCTGAGGATAAGGAGTCAGAAGCACCAAGGAAACGAGGTTACATTCCAGGAAAAATGAAATGTTAGAGAGATAAAGAGCAAGATGGAAGGGTGAAGAGAAGGACGGGTAAGCAGGCAGGTCGAAAGACACAAACAAACAGATGGATAGGTAGGCAGGTGGTTTCCCTTCTCTCCTTCCCCCTACTCCTATTCACCAAGCAAGGACCAGGGAACGCCTCCTATCTCAGAGAAAGAGGCAGCCAAACTTATTCCCAGAACCAGCTCTTCTCATGTCCTCTTGAGCACACTTCCTCTTGTGCCTTCTCCAATTTGCTCCGTCATCTCACTCCTCTCTCCTGAATCTTTACTCTCCCTACACTGTATGTTGGGCCTACTGGCATCTTCAGTTCTCCCATAGGCTGATTTACACATGTATGTTCCCCAACCAGCTTCTCCTCAGGCTGAATTCCATTTCATTCTCTCACAAGCTTCTTCTTGACAAAGTTCTCCACATCCCATCCACTCTGCTTAGTCACCTCCACCCACTTGTGTCCAACCCTCCACTCCACTGCTCCTCCCAAGTTCCCAACCCCCCACCCAAATCCAATGGCATTCTTTCCCTATGATATCTGATCACTTCCCTTTGCCTTGAAACTTTCTCCTCCCCTATTTTCTATGATAGTTTATTCCTCCATTTCTTTTTTCCATCCCTCCAACATTGCCTATTCTTTTCTTTTTTGGGTTTTTTTTTTTTTTTTTTTTGGATAGAGTCTTACTCTGTTGTCTGGACTACAGTGCTGTGGGATCAGCCTAAGTCATAGCCTAAGTCACCCTCAAACTCCTGGGCCCAAAGAATCCTCCTGCCTTGGCCTCCCAAGTAGCTTGGTACTACAGGCATGTGCCACAATGCCCAGCTAACTTTTCTATTTTTGGTAAAGACAGTGTCTGGCTCCTCTTGCTCAGGCTGGTCTTGAACTCTTGAGCTCAAGGAATCCTCCCACCTTGACCTCCCACAGTGCAAGGAGTATGCCACTGTGCCTGGCCCTTAATCATTATTTATGCAATAAATACTTTAATTTATGCAATAAATACTTACTAGGAACTTATTTTGTGCCAGGCAGTCACTGAGCTAGAGATGCAGACAACAGAAAATGACCAATCCCTAGACCTCACTCTCAAGAATCTAAAGAGAGATAAAGCTATCAAAGTACACTGGCAAATTACAGTAACACACAAAAATACCATCATTTGTTTATTGATTCAGAAAGATTATTAAGCACATATTATGTGCCAAGCACTGTTCTAAGTATACAGGACACAACAATGACTAAATCTGATAAAAAGTCTTCCTTTATTAAGTATATGCTAAAGAAGAAAAAAACATATGACTAAAATGTACAATAGGTCAAAAAATACTAAGTGTTACAGAGAAAAATTAAGTATGGAAGGAAAAATAGGAGAATTCTTGAGGAAAGAGTATTTGCAGTTTTCAATGCACTAATCAGGGAAAAACTTTCTAATAAAGAGACATTTGCACAAAGACTCAGGGGAGGTGCGGGAATAACCCTGTGGCTGTCTGAGCAAAAGCATTCCAGTAGAGGGAGTGGACCGTGTGAAGGTCCAGAGGCAGAGGCCTTTCCACACTGTTCTGGAAAAGTGAGGAGAACAGGGAGAAGTCAGAAATATATGGCTGGCAAGAGTAAAGCACAGGGCATGTGTTCTCGCAGAAGACTGAGTTCTACTCTATAAGAGACAGGAAATAACCAGCCCCCTTAAACAAAGTAGTGAAATGATTTGAACTATATGCTACAAAACAGACTGTTGGACAGAAGCAAGGAAACCTATTTGGGGGCCATTGCAGTCATCTAGATGAGAGTTGGGGTGGCTCAGAGCATGGGGATCAGGGCAAGAGATACCAAATGGTTAGATTTGGGGTACTTTTCGAAGGCAGAGCTAACATTTAGTGACAGGTTGCAAATGAGAACTTTCCCAAGATAGGAGTACCCAGAGAACCCACAGAAGTGCACCACAAGAGAGTCGCTACAAATGCCCGCCAGGCCCAAATGTAGCTGCCATCTGACTCAAGGACAGCACCAGTGGATTGAGGCCTTTCCTGGCTCAGTTCCTCTCTCCCAAGCCCCTCCCACCTTCTACCCTGAAGATGATCAGAAATGGTGGCCTCACTGTGAGACCAAGGAGAAGAAGGGGCATAAATGAGCACACTGGACAAAAGGCCAACCAGATGTCCTTTGCCTAGTGCTGACCACCAACCTTCAGTAGGCCTGAGCAAGGGGAGGGGGAAAAGAACTAACCTATAATGCAATGTGCTAGTCATGTTAGCGCAGGATGACTTACTGTTAATGAAAAGTGATTGGAAAGGTACTATGACTTGCCCTAAATTTCATCTTTCATTCAGGAACAGGAAAGAACAAGCACTGTAGAATAAATGTCAATGGCCAACAGAAGAAAAAGTTAAAAGTTATGTTATTGCAATAAAGTCATGCTCACTCAAGAAAATCCTTACTGCAGAAATATAGACTAAAATGGTCAGCAAGTGCTCTTTCTAGAAAGGCTGGCTAAAGAAGCAAGCGTATGTCTAATGGATGGTACACACTGCCAGCCCTAAGCAGGGCTTTCAGGGGCCCTTCTTAGGGTTAAATCTACAATGAAAGACAGAGTCCACTGAAAAAGCCTATCTCTAAGACCCAAAACCGTTTGAAATGGGCAGGAAAACAGTTTTGTTGTTCTGTTGTTGCTGCTGCTGCTGTAGTGATGTTGTTCAGTGGAAGCCCTTAGGTCGCAAGAAGCAGAAATCTGTACTGAATTCAGGATTTTTATGGAAACTTCAATGGTAAAGATCATCCTTCATTTGACATTTCTTCACTTACTTGTTTTTTCCGTATTGTTCATATCAAGCCTTGCCATTTGATTTATTCTTACCGTAATGTGCTTGTACATTTGCTGTTTTGATTATTATCTCATACTTGAAGCTAAGTTGGCACTCTCTTCCTGGGTCCTCATTTCCAACAGCTTATAAATTTTATGAACAAATTACTTTTTATTTATCAACCCCTTCCTCTGCCCAGCAGTAGATTTTTTGGAAGGTTGGCAGAGAATGCACAAATACTACTTCTGAAATGAAACACCCTAATGAAGAAAGCTACGATCTTGAGGGGTGGGGGGAATAAGCCAAAATGGTGCTTTCTTTTAAATTATTGCATTACTTCAAAATAAAGAAATAAATACTATTTAGGAAATATAATATAAAGCAAAATACAGGTATTAATCCTCTAAAAACAGAATTAATTCCTTAGAGAAGGTACTTTGGGAAAATCTCATTTGTTCTGATATATAGGGCCTATGCTGGGATGTTTCCAAAACAGTTATAATTCCCTTTACCCCCATCATTTTATGCAGGTAAAAGGTTTAAGTTCATTATGATTTCAAGAGTGACATTTGACTTATATGGGAGTGAGAGGCTGTCAAACTCTGAATTGACAGTATCTCCATCAGGAATACTGTAAAAAGATATTAAAGTCACCACAAGGGGTATAGGGTTGGTGCACATGAATAAATTCCATGAAAGAATGAATCCAACATTTACTGAGTACTTTCTATATAACTGGAAATTTATATATTTAATCTTATTTGATCCTCAAGGACTATACAAAACAAGCATTGTTACCACACTTTGCAGAGAAAAACAGTGAAGTTCAGAGAGGTTGGATACCTTGTTCATTCACATGGTCAGTGTTAGAACCTGAATCTAAACCAAATCTCTCTCTCCAAAACATAGCACTTTAATTTTAGATATTTTTGTACCTTCTCACCAAAATCTACTACATGTGCTTCTTTAAAAAACCATAAAAACCAGCCAATTTGGGGAGGTATAACGAGTACTGAAAAGGCTGAAAGTCAAGAATTTAGGTGGTTTGATTTCCAGATGATGGGTTTGGAGTTTTGGAGGCAAGAGCCGAGGTAGAAATTCTGGGTTCCTCTTCCATTCTTCCTCTCCCCTCTGCCCATCATCTCAGTCACCCTCCCAACACCCGGGAGTCTGACCCAAGAAGGATCACTTCCATTCATAAAAAAGGAAGCCGAGAAACAGCCATTGCCCAGATTTACACAGTAAATGTGATTCTAACTTTATAATAAGACAATGGCAAAACCAGAATTAACCCATCTCCAGAATTTTAAATCTCACAATGATCTAAAACTGAGGAAATCCAGAAGAAGACAGATAGTCCAATTATGTAAGTAATCACAAGAAGCTTTGGGTAAAAACCTTGAAATTCTACCAGATAACAGCAACCTCAAACTCTTGGGCATAAGCGATTCTCTTGCCTCCGCCTCCCAAGTAGCTAGAACTACAGGCACCCGCCACAATGCCCAGCTATTTTTTTGTTGCAGTTGTTTAGCTGGCCTGTGCAGGGTTTGAACCCCCACCATTGGTGTATGTGGCTGGCACCATAACAGGTGCTGAGCCAACACCATATTTTTAGCAGTGTCAAAGAAGCCAAACTTCAATGTCAAGAAGATTGAAGAATGTTGCGAAGGGTAATAAAACAGCATAGGAGATTTCAATTTTGATTCAGTATCACTTCTGCAAAACGACAACTACATTATGCTGCTAGCAATCATATGGCTGCACCCCACTTTTGTGAGAAAGAAACAAGGAATCAGGCTCATATAAGGACATATGCAAGAAAGTAAGTGCCAAAATTTGCCCTGGAATATTACATATTTAACCTAAAGTGGGCATCTAACATTCACTTGAGCTTTCCAAAAGGAACCCCTTTCTTTGGAGAATTCCATACTGTTTGAGTTTTGGGAGGAGGAAAACGAACATTCTCCCTCCACAGATGCTTTGGAAAATGTTAGAAATTCTCTAGTCAAATGGGCACATCCATAAAGCAAAGATTCAGTTGATCAGAGAGCCACACCATTGATACAGAAAGCTTCCTTACCCTGAGTGATCTCAATCATTCTCTCTCTCTCTCTCCCCTTTTCTTTTCTTTATTTCTTTCTTTCCTTCCCTCCCTTCCTCCCTCCCTTTCTTTCTTCCTTCTTTCCTTTCTCTTCCTATTATTCTGTCTGTCCCTCCCTTTTCCTGTCCCTCTCCTCATGCTAGGGCAGCAGCAGCACTAATTACAAAGCAGAGCTCCTGGCACAGAAGCTACACTTAAAACTGTACTCCCCCAAAAAAAATATTTTTTAAAAAACTGTACTCTCTACCAAAAAAACAAATAACAACAAAACTCCTATATTCCACAGTAGAAAATATTTGCAAACCATACAGCTGATAAGGGATTAATGTCAAAAATATCTTAAGAATCCTAACAACTCAATAGTAAGAAAACAAATAACCTGATTTTAAAATGGGCAAAGGATCTGACCAGATATTTCTCAAAAGAAGACATACAGGGCAGCACCTGTAACTCAGTGGGTTGGGTGCCGGCCACATATGCAGAGGCTGGCAGGTTCGAACCCAGCCCAGGCCAACTAAAACAACAATGACAACTGCCAACAAAAACAAAAAATAGCCAGGCATCGTGGCAGGTGTCTGTGGTCCCAGCTACTTGGGAGGCTGAGGCAAGAGAATCACTTCAGCCCAAGAGTTTAAGGTTGCTCTGAGCTGTGACACCATGGCCCTCTACTCAGGGCAACAGCTTGAGACTCTGTCTCAAATAAGTTAATTAAGTAAGTAATTAAATTAGTGCCCTTATGAACAAGACCCTAGAGAGCTAGCTCTCCCATCCTATGTGAGGACACAAAGAGAAGTCATTGCTCTTGGCCATTTCAGCCTCCAGAACCAAGAAAAATAAATTTCTGCTATTGATAAACCATCTATTCTGTGATATTTTGTTATAGCAACCCAAACAACCCAAACCCAGACTGAGAAAAACAATCATCAAATACTTCATGCCCAACCATACCAGGCTCCTGAAGTAATACTGTGATATGACACATGATACAATGTATTAATATAACACTTATTCCCTATTAAAGAAATGCTTAGAAATGCTACAAAAAGTTGAGGTTGCTGTGAGCTATGACACCACAACACTCTACTCAGAGTGACAAAGTAAGACTCTGTATCAAAAAAAAAAAAAAAGAAAGAAAGAAAGAAATGCCACGAAAGCATTTGTGTATTTTGCATGTGTAGCTAGGGGCAGGGGAGAGGGGGTTAAGAAGCCGGAACAGGAAATGGTTATGAACACCACCACCACTGATCTGAGTTCATTTGAAGGATTTTCAGTGTTTCCAAATGTAGTAAAGTTATATTGCATTGTGACTTGTAATTACTAATAACTAATTTAAGGGCCAAAGTAAGGTGGGATTTGAGGAAAAGATTATGGAATGTCTCTTTTTACAATTCACATTCAGTTTTTTTAAAAAGAGAAAATAAAAAAGTGTACCAACACTAAATCATGTAAGACTGAGCGGACCTTCAACCTTAGCCTGATTATATCAAACAACTGAAGTTCAAGGGTATAAAAGATATACTTTATGAACTTAAATGTACATAGCATATATAAATACATACACACATTTTTTTTCATTTCACCAGATTCAATTCCACTACACAGAGAACTAAAAACAAGAAAACTCTTGCTGTCCCTTCAAGCAATAGCAGTCTGTAATGTAATGTAGGACATATAAACTACTACGTTATTAAATAAAAAGCCATACCTCAAAGCAGCTCTGAGATCAGTCTGAGACAAAGGAAAAGGGAAGAAATTGAATGAAAAAAGAAAAAAAAAGTAGGGTGAGAGAAATGGTAAACTTCTTAAGACAAAATGACAGGCAGGTCACCATTAATGGCTGTTAAGACTGTTTTGACGGAATTCATCAATCAAATCGATCAAACAGTTCAATGTCATAAAAAAGAAAGATTTAATGGTTTTGATGGAACTAACCTGATAATTAAGTAAATGGACAAACAAAATAGTCCAAGCAAGTGCATATAGATGCAGCAAGAGGTCTTAAAAGATCCTAATAGTAGCACAAAATGAATTCAGACTGAAAAAACAACACAGAGGACAAGGAAGATAACAAGAGATGGAGCCATCGCTCCTCAAAGACTGAATTGTATCAGGCAAATGAAGACTTCTGATTAGCTCCTGGCTGTGTTGCTAATAAGGTGGAATTCTGAGGATTACCTATGACTGCAGCAATTTCAAAGCATTAGAATGTGCACAAGACAAGTGAATGATGGGTTCAAGGGAGTGAATGAATAAAAAGAGCTTATAATATATTTTTAATGAAAAATGAAAGTCAGCCATGGAATAATGTCACTAAATAAAAAATGGGGTGGCAGAAGGGGCACCCTGCAGCCCAAAAAGGAAACACTTCCAGGCAGCAATAAATAGGCTGGTTCATAAAGAAAATCCCTCCTCCGCTCTTTTCCAACTATGTTTCAGAACAAACATTTTAAAATAGTTAACTCGATTTTGTGTCACACAAAGTTATTTTTTCTGATGGCAATGTCTAATTATATGAGAGCCAGAAATCGTGCTAACACTGATACACCTACCATTTCCTTGACTTTCTTTTTGCTGGGCCTTCAGTAGGTTACATGATCCCCTATGTAGATCCACACAAAATTTAGCAGTCGACAGTCAATCAACACACGTGTATTGAGTGCCTACTATGTGGTAAGGCACTCTTCTGGTGCTGTGATCACAGTGGAAAACAAAACAAAAATCCCAGTTCTTATGGAGTTAATATTCCAGTTGAGAGGGCAAATAAATAAATAATATTTGGTTTATCATTCTCTGCAGAATTCTACAGAGAATGATAAAGCAGGGCCAAGAAGCCAGGATTGGTGGAGTGAGGAGCTGCCGCATACTCATTTGCATAAATGGGGATGAGCGATTAGGGGCTGAAAAATGACCTTGGTTAGTAAATTCCTAAATATTTCATCTTCTTTGGCACTACTGTGAACAGAATAGAGTCCTTGACTGCTTTTTCAGCTTGGCTGCTGTTGGTATATATAGAGGCTACAATTTATGAGTGTTGATTTTGTAACCTGAGACGCTGCTATATTCCTTGATCACTTCTAGGAGTTGTAGTAGAATCCCTGGTGTTTTCCAGATATACTATCAATATCATCTGCAAAAAGTGAAAGTTTAATCTCTTCAAAGTAATAATTTTAAGACATCCCTCATGACAGTAGTTTGCCATAACTTTTAGACACAATTAGAAATTGCTTTATGCTATTAAGTATCACTTCATGATGCTGAGGATTTCAGATCAAGTGTAACTATAGCATTATGAGGATGGCTCTGGCTTTCTTATGTGGCTGTGGAAACCATTTGTTTTGGGTATAGGGGTAAACAGACACAACTTTTTCAGGGTATGTGTGTTTAATGTAGGAGAGGTGGGGAGTTAGTCACCAGTTATGCTAATGAGAGATGGGGAAATTTTTGTGAAAGTGGTAAGACACAGAACAGTGAATGATGAAGGAAATGAGAAGGCAAAGAAATGGGCCGTGTATTTCTTTGAAGTAAAGAGGACACTTCACCTTGGCCCACATGTGCTGGAAGCACAATTTTTAACCCCTCCAAAATTCCTTCTGCAAGAATTTCAGTAGGAATCTTGTAAATTACTATACAATTTCACCATATTTCTACTTTGTACATAAATGTTAGAAACTATATTATGTTTTAAGGATGTATTTCTCTTTAAATATAATATACCTTAAGTGAATTATATTTATAAACAAAATTCAATTTGTGTGATTTGGTGAATGAACTTTTGATTTAGTTTTATACAATTTAATTTGGTCAATATTCATGTAAGCCCCCAATTTTACAGCTTTAACATCTAGATTTTTTTAAAATCAGATCTAAGTCATAAGATTTTAATTGGTGTGCTATTGTTGCAGTAATTTTATTTTTATGATGGTTTAACTTTTCTTCATTTTAGATGTATTTCATACATTTTTATTTTCTTATTTTTGCAGCCTCGTTTGGACCAAGGCAACCATTTGTGTGAAAATCAGGAATTGGCAGATTTGGATAAGTTGAGGTATAGGCATTGCCTTACAACACTTACAGTCCCAAGAAGATGTATAGGATTTGCAAGGAGGCGAATTGGTAGAGGTGGAAGGTAAACTATTTGTTTTGACCTATTTGGAGTTTATAAACTAGAAGGGAATGTTTAGAGAAGATGTTGAGTTCTTCCAGTTAATGTTTGGTTTTATGTTGCTTTTCAGAGTCATAATGGACCGAATATCCACAGAACATGACCCAGTCCTGAAACAGATAGACCCTGAAATGTTGAATAGTTTTTCAAGCTCTTCCCAAACTATAGACCTTTCTCCTAATTTCTCTCGGACCAATTCTTCCAGTAAACATTGTGAAAATAGACTATCCCTTTCTGAAATATTAAGCAATATCAGATCATGTCGACTACAATGTTTCCAGCCAAGGCTACTAAATTTACAGGACAGTGATAGTGAAGAATGTACCTCAAGAAAACCAGGGCAGACTGTGAACAATAAAAGAGTTTCTGCAGCATCTGTAGCTTTATTGAGCACCAGCAAGAATGGCATATCAGGTAAGCCATGACTGTTAGCAGTGTTATCCTGCTGGGGGTTTTCCCTTAATTTTTTCTTCTCTTTTCTTTTCTTTTTTTCTTTCTTTTTTTTTGAGACAGAATCTCACTATGTCACCCTCAGTTGAGTGCTGTGGTATCACAGCTCACAGCAACCTTAAACTCTTGGGCTTGAACAATTCTCTTGCCTCAGCCTCCCAAGTAGCTGGGACTACAGGTGCCCACCGCAACACCCAGGTATTTTTTGTTGTAGTTGTCATTGTTGTTTTTTTAGCTGGCCCAGACCAGATTTGAACCTGCCAACCAGTATATGTGGCTGGCGCTATAACCACTGTGCTGTGGGCCCTGAGCCTTCTCCTTAATTTTCATTATCTATGAAATAAACTCGCAGGGTAAATTTTGAAGATTTATTTTCCTGATCTTATACAGGAAAGCAATTTTATCTTAAACTACTATATATTTTTACCTACCTAGGAAACTCTACCATTGTAGTTTACATTTTATTTTTTTATTTTTTTATTAAATCATAGCTGTGTACATTAATGCAATTATGGGGTACGATGTGCTCATTTTATATATTATTCAAAATACTTTCATGAAACTGGTTAACCTAGCCTTCACCGCATTTTCTTATTGTGTTAATATTGTACACTTAGTAGATTTAACATGTACCCTTGTAAAATGCACCATAGGTGTGGTCCCACCAATTACCCTCCCTCCACCCATCTCCCCCTTGGCATTCCTCCTCCTCCTCTTTCCCCTTCTACCATTAAGTTATATGTTGGGATTAATTACAATTATGGATAATTTCTGAGTACTCCAATAATGCATACATCGGGGATAATGCATGGTATTCTGAGACAGAATTAGATGTGACTTGACTTACAGTGTTTATCATTTCTACCTATGTATTTCTAAATTATTTCCGGGGGGTGCATTTTAGGATGTGAAATTATTATATTAATAATATTTAAAGTAATTTTAAATTTAGCCTGAAATTTGGTCTGAGTAGTGTTCAGTCTTTTTTAATTATTGAACTACCTTTTTTCCTACTTAGACATTTCTCTGTTTAAAGGTTACAGTAGAAAATTGGATTTGTTTGAATGGTTGGAAGTTGGCATATCTTTTCTCCAAATTAGTTGGGTTAATTTTCTCTTAAAGAAACGTAGGTAAGGAAAATGGCATCACATTATATAAAGTTCATGAGTCAATGAAGTTTAATGAGCTTTTGGTGCTGAAACGGATAAATAACCTAGTATGATTTGAGATCCCAGAGTTCTCAGAAATCTAAAGCTGGTAGGGAGTTGATGTTATTAGGTCAAATTTTTTTCAGCGAACTCCAAGACAAAGTGCAAATTGTAGAAATTCCTGTACCTGATGTTACTCAAAATAATTTTTGCCAAAAAGGAACTTTAAAAACATACCATATGTGGGCATTTATAATTATATTTGACTGTAAGCTAAATATCTTCTCAACCAGTTTATACCATATTTAAGAAATGATTTTAATGTCTTTTTTCTCAAGTTGGACATGGCTAGATATTTGTAGTGTTCTATCTATTCCAAATAAACTCAACATTAAACTTGTGCATATTAATCCCAACATATAACTTAACCTAATAGTTCATGATAATCAGCTTTGTAATACTATGACATTACCATACATCAACATAAAATAATCATTTAACATTTCTCAGGGAACTTAAATCACAATAAATGTCCTGTGTTAACATCATAAACAAGATTATTTTTGTATTTTTGCCTTTCCATTGTTATCAGAAAAAATAGTTTTTTTGGTCTGTATAATTTTTCATGTCTTTTATGTCTATGTGTGTGTGTATTTTTTCCCCCAGCAAGGCACATTCAAAATGTCCCACAACTATCATGAAGACTCTTTACTAAACTTAACTGCCTGTTCACAGAAAGCCTCTTTCTTCCCTATCCACCCATCTGGAGACACCATTGTTTCCTGTCTTATATTGTTTTAAAACCTTCAACATAATGCCTTTTTTTTTCTTTCCTTGAAAAATTTTAAGGCTTAAGTAATAACTAAGGTACAGAAAAAGTCAATATTTTGAAGACTAATCTTTCATATTTATTAACAGAGCAAAGGATTTTGTTTGAAGTATTAATTGTTATTCATTATTGACTATGACCCTCTAGTCACTGGGGCCAGAGTTTTATGTTTTCAACAAATTTCTTTTGTTTGAAATATTAGGCACAAGAGTATAAACATATAATGAAAAAAGTGTTATACATATTAATGAAAAAAGTGTTTTAATAGCATTTTTGTAAATAATTGAAAAGCTATAGTAATTTTTAATCCCATTTGTATATGATTAAAATATTACATAGTTTTCTCAATTCTGGTTAAATAATTACAAGTGAATTTGTTTGCAATTCAGTAGATAGAAATTCCTCATCTACCTAAAGAGAAGAATGTAGGAGTTTTTAGAAAACTGCATTTTTACTTTTGGTGGTTATACACAAAAGAATGGAATCCTTATGTATTTGGTGTTTTTTAATCTGTGTGTCTTTAACATTGTAACATAATTTTGGTCTTCCTGCTTAGTGGGCTTGGTCATGAAGACGTGTATCCAAGAATAACAAGACAAAAAAAAAAAAGTAACAAAACTAACACAGGATCATATTTCTACCTGTCAGAGAATATTCCTGAACTAAATAGATTATTAGTATTGGAAATCCCAGCAAAGGATTTAATCAGAAATAGAAGCCTAATGCACTTGGCAATAATATTTATTTATAGTGCAAATTCCTTAGTTCTTAAAGAGGGTTGCATTATATGAATTTGAAGGCTAGTGGCAAAGAATTGTCTTTTATGTTGTTACTAAATAAAACATTAACCCTGGTTAGTGTTTTTTAAATCATAATTCATGACATATACTATTTGTTATTTTTTATATACTTAAGAGAAAGTTGTAATGTATATCCTAGGTATGTTAGAACTAAAACTAAAAGACTTCATTTTAAAGGAAAAAGATAATGTTTTATTAACTATTGTGTGAAGTAAAGGTAGGTTACTTTACTTGAAAAACTCTTCTCAAAGATTAAAACCAAGACAGAAAAAGGAAAGATTGTGCTGAGCTTCCAAGTGAATAACCAAGGAAAATTAATATCTTACATAATTATTTAGGATCTATTCTATTTAAAACACTGTGTCAAATGTTTAAAAGTTGAAAAGTTTTACAGTAATTCTTACCTTTAAGAAACTTAAAGCATATGGCAAATATTACATTCTTCATATAAATAACACTTAAACTGCAGTGTTATTTAACCATTCTTTGAGGTGATATTCCTAAATCCAAAACTCAAAATCTCACTCTATCACCCAAGGGTTGAGTGCTATGGCATCAAATAGCTTACAGCAACCTCAAACTCTTGGACTCAAGTGATTTTCTTGCCTGAGCCTCCCAAGTAGCTGGGACTACAGGCACCTGCTATAACGCCCGGCTGTTGTTTAGAGATGGAGTCTTGCTCTTGCTCAGGCTGGTCTAGAACTCCTGATGTCAAGCAATTCGCCCACTTCAGCCTGCCAGTGTGCTGGTATTGCAGGCGTGAGCCACCGCACCTGGCCTATAAGAAAATATATTTAACATCTAAAAGTGCTTTGCTGGTTTAGAATTGAAAGGCCAGGTTAATTTACATTTAATCTTGGTTTTCACTACTGTATGAGTGCAAATTAACATGTCTTTTTCTTTTCTCACTTACCTAAATAGATACAAACAGCCTTTTTGACCAGCTGAATATTTTAATATTAACCAATTTATAAAATCATGAACAATGTTCCAAGAAAAATTCCTGGTTTTTAATTTAATCAGTTTTCTTGTCATTCATTCAGTTGCCATAAAATGTTTGCAAGCATAAAAGTTTTAGGTTGGGTAATACTGTGCTTTAACAACTAGCTACGGTATTCATAAAGATTTGTTTTTCAGGTTAGAATTATTTCCAAGTTGAGAAATAGATTCAGACCTAAAGGATAAAAAGATTTTAGTTTGACTATGAAAGGAAATAATAATGAAGTTAGTTTCTACTATTTAATTATTTAAACTATTTAATTTGGTGTCCGATGTTTAAATGGATTTTTAGTCTATTTTTATTATCTTCATATATAGTATATATTTGTTTCTCATTTCTCACTATCCACCCTGGCACCTTTAAAGTTCATTCATTAGTTTTCCTTTAACTGTAAGAATGACGTTTATAGGATATATGTCGTTCTGGAAAGGTAATGTCATCATTCCTGGATTAGTCTTGTCCTCAGTAATTATGTGAACTTTCACGTGACTCCCCACTATGACCTGGAAGATTTAAAATAGATTCCCTCTCTCTGCCCCCAATCCAGCACCTAATTTGTGTTTTAAAACAAAATATTTGCATACAGTCCTAATTGCTCTGATTAAGCGTGTATTAAAATTCTGATGACACGGTTTGGCGCCCATAGCTCAGTGGGTAGGGCGCTGGCCACATGCTTGGGGCTAGTGGATTTGAGCCCAGCCCAGGCCTGCCAAACAACAAAGACAACTACAAAAAAAAAAAAAAAAAAAAAATAGCCAGGCATTGTGGCAGGCGCCTGTAGTCCCAGCTACTCGGGGGCAGCGGCAAAAAAAGTCACACTTAAGCCCAAGATTTTGAGGTTGCTGTGAGCTGTGACGTCATGACACACTACCAAGGACACCATAGTGAGACTCTATCTCAAAAAATAAATAAATAAAACTCAGATAACAAAAACCTATCAGGTAGATGAAGAAAAGTTAGATGATATATTTATTCATTTTGACTTTAAATACTCTTTACTACCACTTTAGATACTTTTTTTTTTGGCCAGAGCTGAGTTTGAACCCGCCACCTCTGGCATATGGGGTTGGTGCCCTACTCCTTTGAGCCACAGGCACTACTCCCACAATTACATACTGTTCGTTAAACTAAGAAAGGCTGGTCTAGGTTAGTATTTGAAAGATTTGTGGCTTCCCAAGAATACATCATCTTAGCTCAGGTTGAGAAACAGTTCATTAAAAGTAAAAAAATTAAGAGAAAACAAAGGTAGACACAAACACAAAAATTATATGTCCATATTTTGTTGTGGAATGATCATCTAGAACAGAGGTTCTCAACCTGTGGGTTGCAACCCACAGGAACTGTATTAAAGGGCTACAGCATTAGGAAGATTGAGAGTCACTAATCTAGAAGATCCAGAATGTATTTCTTTTTTTTTTTTTTTTTTTTGAGACGGAGCCTCAAGCTATCCCCCTTGGGTAGAGTGCCATGGCATCACAGCTCATAGCAACCTCCAACTCCTGGGCTGAAGCAAGTCTCCTGCCTCCGCCTCCCAAGTAGCTGGGACCACAGGTGCCTGCCACAACACCCGGCCATTTTTTGGTTGCAGCCATCATTGTTGTTTGGCGGCCTGGGCTGTGGATTCGAACCCGCCACCTTAGGTGTATGTGGCTGGCGCCTTAGCCACTTGAGCCACAGGCACCGAGCCAGAATGTATTTCTATTAGATTTTTCTTTTCAGTTTATCAGTGAAAATAGCAATATAACGTTTAAAACTTTTAAAAATTTAATACACACTCAAGAATACCACAATGGGCATAGTGGCTCACACCTGTAATCCTAGCACTCTGGAGGCCTAGGCAGGTGGATCACTTGAGCTCAGGACTTCAGTACCAGCCTGAGCAAGAGCAAGACTTCATCTCTAAAAATAGCCAGGCAATGTGGCAGGCACCTGTAGCCCCGGCTACTTGGGAATCTGAGACAAGAGAATCACTTGAGCCCAAGAGTTTGAGGTTGCTGTGAGCTGTGACACCACAGCACAACATACTCTGGGTATCAAAGGCAACAAAGTAAGACTCTGTCTAAAAAAAAAAAAAAGAAAGAATACCTCTGTGGGCCCAAGCTTAAGAAACAGTGATCTAGAGCTTCTTAATTATTATGTTAATGTAAAATTCCTGGTGGTACCCAGAGGATGTTTTTCAATACTTTCCCTCCCAGAAAATGGAAGGAAAATTGATAAGAGATTACCCTAGGGGTAGCATTTTATTGGAACCACAAGCATTCCAAGTAAAGGTGCATGGATTCATCTGAGGAATAAAAGCAGACTGATCTAAGACAGGTTATGAGTCAGATTTATGGAAGATATTTAGAAAGGTGAGGGATTTTTGTGAAAAACATACTGTTGGTTATCTATACAAGATGTCTAGAATGCAAAAATGTTACTAGTGTACAGAATGACATATTTGGATCCATGAAGGAGAAATTCTATAATAGATATACTGATTTATTATAATGTGTTACCCAGGAAGGTTCATAAAACTATCTGGAGTAAAGTGTTGCCACCTTCACAAAGCAATCAGATTATAGTTACTTTTAAATTAATAGGACTTGGTGGGAAAAAGTAGGGTAGATTTATGACCAGCATCAATTTCACTTTTAAGCCAGCAGCCTAATATCAACTAGTAAAAAGAACTTAATTTGGCCCTAAGCAAGAGAAGCAGAAAAGATTTCTCTCTTGGACATTCTTTCTTCCCCCTTTGTACCACCACCACCTCACCCAAAGCTGGATTCTGATCTTTTACCTCATTTCTAAATGGATTTGTTCACTGTGTAACTAGGAGCTCTTCCTGACATATTTTAATGCATTCCTCTTAGTGACTCAGAGCAGTATAAGAAATAAACCTTTTATGGATGTATTTTAGTAACTTATGAAAGAAAAAAATAAGTAAAGTGCTTTCAGTCAAGTTTCCTACCCCACGCCCCGCCCCCCCACACAGACCAGGAAGTCTACCCTGAGAACCTAGAGTATGGCAATTCAGTGTTGCACCCATGCCATTAAAGCCATGTATTTCTTACCATTTTCTATTCACCCCATAATGGTGAGTTAGAAAGGATATTTTGTCCGTGTCCCAGTTTTGTATCATGATTACTATTTTCTATTTCTGAAGAGTTGAAGTAATACTAAACAGTGTTCTTGAGAATTCTAAATGGGACCATCAGCTTGTTTGAACCACAATAATTTTTTTTTTTTTTTTTGAGACAGAGTCTCCAACATGTCACCTGGGTAGAGTGCTGTGGTGTTAAAGCTCATAGCAACCTCATACTTGTGGACTTCAGAGATCCTCTTGCCTCAGCATCCCGAGTAGCTGGGACTACCAGTGCCTACCACAGTGCTGGCTAATTTTTCTACTTTTTAGTAGAGACAGGTCTCGCTCTTGTTTAGGCTGGTCTGGAACTCCTGAGCTCAAGCAGTCTACCCACCTTGGCCTTCCAGAGTGCTAGGATTATAGGCATGAGCCATTGCACCTGGCCTTGAAGCAATAATGTCTTAACAGTAAAGGAAAAGTTAGATGTCAAGAGTAGATATAACATAGTGAACTTGAGGTGAGAAAAAAAGAGGAAAAATGTAATTTTTAAAGCATACTTACACTATAGAATTAAATTAAGTTTATATCACACATTCTCAATTAGAAATGAGAAGAGGAATGAGATTTTTGGTATCAGAAGTCGACCCGAAATTTTAAAAGGTTGAGAAACACCATTAATCTGAATAATTTTTATTAAGAGTAGGTTGGGATTTTACGAGCTTCCTATATGGTGAAAAGGATGATGAACAAATTAACATTTTCAACAAGACAGGGCAGCATCCATTTTAATATTTACACATCTGATCATTCATTCAT
The DNA here is from genome assembly GCA_963574575.1 of Galagoides demidoff. Taxonomy (NCBI): domain Eukaryota; kingdom Metazoa; phylum Chordata; class Mammalia; order Primates; family Galagidae; genus Galagoides; species Galagoides demidoff. Next base: position 229 of record CAUYQV010029939.1, on the reverse strand, counting down.
AAAAGCAAATATAGCATCTCTAGTTGTCAATATTTTGCTAGTCCTAGACTGGCAATCCAAAAGTGTTTTGTTTAGGTTCTTTTATTATTATTATTTTTTTTTTTTTTTGAGATGGAGCCTCAAGCTATCCCCCTGGGTAGAGTGCCATGGCATCACAGCTCATAGCAACCTCCAACTCCTGGGCTCAAGCGAGTCTCCTGCCTCCGCCTCCCAAGTAGCTGGGACCACA
>CAUYQV010029938.1:0-41622 GCA_963574575.1 Galagoides demidoff | reverse complement strand
CCCTGGTGCCAAAAATTTTGGGGACTGCTGTGTAATGTTATGTGATTGGAAAGGTGTATAAACCTCTAGTGCCTCCATAATAATAAAATTTTGAATTGTTTTAAGGAGCTGGTCTTTATTTTCATCCAGTTCACAGTTCTCTCATGTTTGTGTGTGGATAAGTTTATTATATGTAATACTTTTGCACTCTCTCATACACATAGACATGCACACAAAACTTGTTTTAGGGAGGTAATTCTTATTTTTAGTTTATGCACTTGCTTAGTGTTTTTCTGAGATCTGAAACTTTTTTCATCTCTTCGTACAGAGCCCTTCCTTCTTTCTGACTGATAGCAAAATTCTGCTTCTACTTGTCTTACTATTATCCTACAATGAGTTTTATTTATATTCCCGATTAACTAGAGCCTTGCTTTCACTCATCTTAGAGCTTAGTGTTAAGATTTGTGAACTGCAATCTACCTTCTCTAAAATGTCCTGAGTCTTTGAGTTAACTTTGAGAAAGTTAACTTCCTGATTAAGATCTAATTTAAGCATGATCTTGTCCTTTACTGTCATCTCATTGGGAAAATATTGGTTTCAGTAACACAGCATGTCATTAAGTATTGTATTTGGCTGTTATTTTACACTGTGAGATATAAGATTCAACCATTGTATGCCTAATGTATGAAGGCTAGAGGTGAACAAATGTTCAACTATAGTCCTCCAGACTCTCCAGGCTTCAAAGGACTTTATAACAGGCATGAGGCTTTGAAGATGGAGTTTGACTATTATGAGTTGCAAACATAATTTTTTATAGCCCTCAGGTCAAGATTGCAGCTTTCTTTGAATATATAGATGTATAGATATATTCAAACCAAATATGGGGAAACAGTCTTTGTTTAAGGATCCTCATGAAAAGTCTGATGTGGAAAAAAAAGCTCAAAACAGAGGGTTTAATGGTGTTGTATTTAAATGATAAAATGTCATCTGACTGGCAGCTTCTGTTTATACAGAATCTGAAAAGTTTTGTTTAAATGTCAATCAACCAATACTTGGCTAGTCTGGGTCATTGCTGAATAGTTGGGTGAGTTTCCCCAAACCCTAGGCTCAGGTAGTGGCTCCAGTGGCTCTACCCTCAGGTTACCCACAAGGGTGCTGGTAGTTGTATTTTTCAGTATGAAAAGATCAAGTTCTACATAGTGATGAGACTGGAACCACATATGCTATAGTCAATAACCAAATAGTGTTCCAGGAAAGGTTACAGACATCTGAGGAATGACACCAAGCATCAGTCCCAGAGATCTTGGAGGTTATTGGGATAGTTGATATGTAATAGAAAACTTAAAATAAACATATTAAATGCTATCAACTAGACATAAACAAAGCACCAAAGAAAATGAAAGATAAAACCATTATATTGACCTAATTATAATTAAGTTGTGGGATCATTTTCTGCAATAGTAACTGGATATATCACTTTATGAAAAATAAGCTATTTACAAATATTGTTATTAGAGATTATGACAAAGCTTTTAATTGGACTCTACAGCACTTATGCCTTGAGAGTGTTGAAATTACTAGATGGATTATTGAAGTAGAAGCTACAAGTATAATTCCTACAATGTGAAATAAATAAATAATATCTAAATAATCTGAGTAAGTGTATGAGCTTACTGATTATGTAGGTTTTGTAAAGTTATTTTACATACAAATTTAGATATATTACTCTATCCCTTTTAAGTTTCAGTTACTTACAGGTTAAAAACATGGAAGTTTCCCTTTGTTCTAGGTGGGGTTATTATTTTTTACATAAAATATGAGCTGCTTATAGTAGCAAAAATCAAGGGGAAACAAGAGCATGAATGCTAAAACATTAGTGAAATTGGAAGACAAGAATGAGGAAGGCATTCTAGAAAAGTAGAAAAGAAAAAAAATGACTTACTCCTTTGCACTCTCTTCTGAGTAGAAATGAAGTTATTTCTTTAGCATGTCCTGAGAGAGATAATTTTACATTCTTATAGTGCATATTTAAATTTGGACTGAAAAAAATTGCCTACATCATAAGATTTTGCATCATCTAAAAGAATATTTTAATTGGTCCATCTGGCATTTGAAATAATACTGTACTTATTATAAAGCAGGTGTTAGACACTTCTGAATATTCTGTCCTTAATTACAGCTTAAAGAAAGTAAGATTACATTTCCTATTTTAAATTTTAAAAATATAAAGTTAGTAGACATGAATACCAAAATGTATGGAATCATATAATTTTGCAGATTAGACAACTAATGATTAGATGTTATTTCTTGAATTTTAATTCCTGACATACTTTTGTTTTGAATTTGAGACATGTAATAATAGATGTTGATACTTGGAAATTGTTTATGTTTAAACTTTGTTTATTCATCCTAAGAAAACCAGATAAACTCTTCAGTGTCATATAGTTCAGTGAACACCTACTTTTGATATAATAGCGCCTCATAAATTTGACTGTGGTTTTAGGTACCATTTACAAAGAAAATAAATTATTGATTAATGCATCAAAGCAAAAAATGTATTAAAAATATGTAGACTAGATTAACGAAGAGATTTTTTTTTAAAGATTTGCTTGGACTCCTTTAAATGCACATTCTATTATAATTTGCCAAAATTTGGAAAGAATTTAGTGATCATTTGGAGGCTATACTATCTCTGTAAAAATGGAAATCAACTTAGTGAGTCACCTTATAATACATATGTAGGAAATAATAAAATTTGCAAATATAATAGTACTGGGGTTATCTGAGCATATAACAGATTGAATAGCAATTCATAAAGAATGTCTTTGAAATCATTCTGGGAATGAAAGAAATCTGGAAAGGGTGAAGTCTCTAGTAGAGGGATTTGGAGTTATTTTTGGTTAACTCTGCTCAAAATACATAATGTTTAGTTAAATAAATAGAAAAGAAGATTCAGGTTCTGTGGCACACATGAATTCTTTCTTTAAATAAGTTCTACAAGTGAAAACAAGCATCAAAATAAAATTATCATTAAGCAAAATTCTGTACCAGGAAATAGGTGAATTTAATTACATAGATATGATACCTATGTTCTATATAAGTGATTTTTAACTGGTGTGCTGCGGCACCCTGGGGTACCAGGAGAGAATCATAAGTGTGCCACAATTTTTTAAAAAGATTATTAGTAAATTATTTTCAAAAGAAGTTCAAAGTACAGTACATATATTCTTTTTTTAACTTTTTTTTTTTAATCAACATAATTTAAGTTTGCCGTAGAAGTTTAACTATAGGTTCAAATGTGCTGTGATACAAGAAAGCTTGAAAAACACTGATTTAGATTCTAATAATTATAACAGGGAACTGGAAGTTTACATCAGTGTATTTGGGTTCCAGGAGAGCAATAAAAAATTAGTGCTCCAAGAAATACAATAAGCCATGTATCAAATTTGTATATATATAAAAAATGGCATAATTAATTGAGACTAGGACTATAACTAAGATTAACTATTGTTTCAGTAGGCTTTAAAAATTAAACCAACAAGATTATAGGTTCTCAATAGTGACAGCAAAAATATAGTCTTAGGAAAGAAGTGGTTCAAAAGAAGCCTATATAAATAACGTCTAGAGGGTTCAATTTGACTAGTTCAAAAGAATTAAACCAATAGTTGTTGGTAAAACACTATCCTGTGTCCTAAAACATACAAAGACGAAAATGCATTAATCCTATCTTTAGGGATCAACTGAACTGGGAATGATTTTATATGCACAAACAATTATTAGTAAAATGCACAATATCTGTCATAAATTGAATGAACTAAAGTTAAAAAAAAAAAGATCAGTGAAGTTAGCCATCTATGGTGGAAGACTTTTTCACAAAAAAGTTAACTTTTAAGATGAAACTTACAGAAAAGGCAGCATCTTAAAAACTTAATGTAAGAGAAAAATCTTAAGACCAATCTATGCAATAAAACTTTCTGCTGTAACAGAAATGTCATATACACGTATGTGCAGTGTGTTATGTGCAGTGTGTTATTACAGTAGCCACTAAGTCCATACAGCTACTGAGAATGTGAAAATTCTAAACCAAATGTTAAGGCTTTTAAAATGTAGATTTAACAGGTACCATATTGAGGAACACAGCTTGAGGCAGAGAAGTCAGGTCCGCAGGAGCACTGAAGATGGAGAGAGCATGGGGTGCTTTGCTTAAGGGCAGCCCCTTCTCTGCTCAGGGTGGAGTTGAGTGATAAAGTGGAAAATAAGGATGAAAGCAACAGTTTTGGAAGCTTTTGCATATTAGACCATTACAGAGCAGGCAATAAATGTTTTTAAACAGATTTAGGTCAAACCTAACTTTGTGTTTTTGGGAGAACATTGGTGTTGGTGTGTCTCTGAATCAAAAAGATTAGGAAAGAATAGGGTGACCAGACGTCTCGCTTTTCAGTAATTTGTCCCATGTCCCGTTTTTAAAAAGTCTAGATTTTTGGAAAGAATGCACGAACGGGCGGGAGAACAGAAGGGAATATACGGTTTTCGGCTGCCATGTGGCTATTTCGCCAGACTATGAGTTTTATATTATTTTTGTTAATTTTATAATGTTAAACTGTAATAATAAATAATTGCTGAGAAGTGATTATCGAGAACTGCTTATCAAAGTTTGCATTGTTGTCAGGCCCTGCCCTGCCCTGCCCTGTCCCCTGCCCCCTCACCCCATGTTGTCTGGCCTTACTGATGTTAAAATCTGGTCACCCTGGGAAAGAAGTAATCATTCAGACCACAGCATGCAATATTATATTAAGACAAAGAACAGAAAATTACATACGAAAAGGACAATTCAGAGAGATATTTATCATCTTGTCTTAGTCTGGAGAAGAGGAAAGATTTAAGCACACATTACAAATGCAAGCTGCTTTTTTTAGAGTTGCTGGGAGAAGGGAAAAAGTGATTCATGGAAAGAATGGCAACCAATATTGTGTGAGTGACTTAGCCAGCTATCAGAGTCGGTGACTGGAGTTCATTCCAACAGGGAAACTCCGTGGAATGGTAGAAAATGCATGCCTCAAAATAATCCTAACAAAAGAGCAAGGGAACTGGAACATTTGTGCTCAATTCCCATCAATCATTAGTTGAAGGCGGCTTCCAGGGGAGGTAATTCCCCAGGACTTCTGCCCTGCTGCGTGCCTGGATAGATTAGTCCTCCATGGTTTCAGAAAAGGAACCCTTAGAAGTAAAAATGCAGATAATAGGATTTAGAAGCCTTCAGGTGCACATAGATAAGGTACCATCCAAAGGATTTAGTCAGAGTTCTGACCGTGTCTGTTACACATATGTAGTATCACACTGGGCATGCCACACATATTATAAAATCATGTTAAAGTAAGTGAAAATACACAAAGAGGGTTACTGCTTATATAAGATGCCTGGTCATCAAGTTAAAAAAAATTCTAAAAATAGTAAATTCACATTCAAATTGAAAAACCAAAGACATCTATAGAGTACTAAGACGTACTAATTTAGCCATAAAAACATAAATGAGATTACAGATCACTCATAATTGAAAGAAACTGTTTTACTTTTGGAGCCAGTGGTCTCAGATTTTCCCTGGCTCTTTGGTGGCCTGTTAAATCTTCAGAGGTATGTGCTGTTTTTGATAAATATGTAAGATGTGTTGTTGCTAAAATGAGTACCTTGTATATTCTGTTGTGACAATGTCTAATACGCTGAGAAAGACAAATGAGACATAGTAGACGAGGAAGCCAGACGCTGAAAATGTGCTTATCAAAACATGTGATAATCTGGTGAGTGAAACATTTTTACTTAACTGAGACACCATGAAAGAGACAAGCAAGTTCAAAAATTATGCAACCTGAGATGCTTTCATAGGAGATATTGTTGTACCATAATAATGCAAGTATTTTACTTATGGCTGACATTTTCTTGTGGTTCGAATCCTTTCATCTCTTGCAGTTTGTCACCAGAAGGATAATATCCTGCATTGTACCAGTTAAAAAAAAAGGTTAAGAAATATTAGCTAAGATGAACAGGTGTGTTGTGGTGATGCATCATCAAGTTATTGTGATAATTTTTTTGTGAATAATTTTGAAAATGTCTTAAGAATTATTAAGTGTATAGTAAGTAAAGCAGAAATATTCTTAACTTAGTTACTACTGATTATACCAATAGACAGAGATGTCAATAAGACATACTCATTACACCATATAGGGACTTAATAATAGCAGATCCAAAGTATGTTTAATACCAGGGAGTACTTTTTGCAAGTAGTATATTTTTTAGTTAATCAAAGAAGTTAATTTGCTAAACGTTAGATAGTAAATTAATTTTTATTTAAATTAATGGGAGGTTCATGATTCATAGAAGATTGTTAATACTGGCTTGAACATAGATATTTTTTCCTATCTAAAACAATTAAGGCTGGGAGGAGGGGAGGTTTTCAGAGGTATCCAACCTAATGTCCATAATGCAGTGGTACATTTCTGTACTGTTAAGAATAGAGTATCAATGTTTTTGCCACAACAAATAAGTAAGCAAGGAGTTGGTTATGTTAATCAGTTAAATGTAAGCCTTCTACATTGTATATTGAATCAGCACATTGTACCCCATAAATACATTAATGTACACAGTTATGATTTAATAAATAATTACAAAAATAAAACAATTAAGGCAATGTAGGACTAAAACTCTCAGTTATCCATTTCTATGTCTTCTATTAGTACCAAAGAATTTATATAGTGATTTGTATGCTACTTCTTGCATGACTCTGTGGAGATGGACAGTCTTCTATTGATATTTTGATATAAGATAGCTCATATTTGTATGTGAATCTCTTCACAATCCATCAGCTATTAATACATGTTTCTGCCTTTAAGATGGTATACTAAACAAATGCCCTTCAAAAATATCATATCAAACTTGCTGTATATGGACAACTACTAAAACATTAATTGGTAAAAACACTCTGTACCAGAGATTATTTGAAGAATGTAACGTGTTCATTCTCCATGTTTTATGTCACATTTGTTTACCATGTTTTCACTATTGCCAGCCATATCCTACTACCACCTGTGTTTCATATATTCTCTTAAAGTGGCTTAGTCTTATTTGTGAGAATGTATTTTAAAAGGAAAATTTATGTCCTGAAATTTATGTACTGAAAATGAACTATGCAATTAGTTTACTAAATAAAGAAGTAACTCATAAAAATTAAACATAATAATTATAAAAAAGATATTTACTATATTTAAAATTAATTTATGATAAATAAAATCAACTCTATCTGAGTAATCAAAATCCCCCCCAAATTTGTACTTTAATGAAGAGAATATAATTATTTTTAATTAGTCAATAGTAGGTGGGGTATTTCATCTGATACACTTAGATTAAGTAACAGAAACAGGCATTTTTCCAATATGGTTACTATGGGCTATTCCTTCTCTCTCTCTATTTCTTTTTCTCTCACTCTCTGTTGTTGTTTGCTTGTCATTAAGTAAAAATCTGAAAAATCTCTTGTGTAGGCTGTTGAATAAGACAAAGATATTAACTACCTTTTCTAATGCTATTGGATGCTTGGAATTATTAATAATTCCTGATAAAACTTATACTCTTTTGCTTCAAGAAGCTACCTAAACTAACCTTTTTTCTATATACATCAAATTACTAGAAAATGTCAGAAAAATAAAGAAAAAGAAGTAACATACCTACCTATTTAGCACTACCATCTACTTTAGGAAAATACTTAAGCATTTTGTTTACTACTTTTATCAAGTATTTCATGAGTCTCTTTTAATGTTCAAAATATTTTTAGTAAATTTTTCTGATGAGCTTATTCAGACAAGGAATGATCCAAGCTGTCAAAATTAAATGAGCTCCTAAGGCGGTTCGTAGTTTTTCCTCTTTACGTCCTTTTCTCTTCCTTTAGCATTTGACTTGCCTAAGCATAGTTGTATATGTGGTATATACAGTGGAGAACCTGCATTTCTGGGCTTTCCTTATAGCTATATTTGCTATTTGTTCTGATCAGCAGAATCAGAATAGAATGAAAGGTGTGCTTAGCTTCCAGGAAATATATTTCAAAGGAGAAATATCCTTCCCTGTCTGTTTCTTCTTTCATTCTTCCAGCTATAATGCAGATGTGATATCTTGAGCCAGAGCAGCCATCTTAGATTATAATGTAGAAGCCATGATTTAGGGATAACAGACCAATAAAACAATAATCTAGGTCTCCCTGATTTCCGTTTGTGTTGTTCACACAGCAATTTTCCACATGTATGGAAAAAATAAGCATTTATTATTAGACACGATTAATTTGGTATTTTCCATCACTAAGTTAAGTCAAATCTCAACTTAAGAGGAATAACTCAATTTAATTTTGCGTTTATTTTCTACACATAATTGTGTTCTTAGAATGTTGATGTGAACCTGCCTTAAGGGAGAAAATTGACCAAACTATAGTTGTATTGTGAGTGGCCATGTAGACTCAAGATTATATCTAAGAAATCATAAAGATCTTCTTTTGAGGAGGCTTAGGCAGGAGGATCACTTGAGGCCAGATATTGAGGCCAGCCTGAGCAAGAATAAGACACCATCTCTACAAAAAGTAGATGAGACATTTGTGGTGGTACATGCCTGTCCTATAGTCCCAGTCACTCAGGAGGATAACTCGGGAAGATTGCATGAGCCCAGGAGTACGAGGTTGTAGGGAAATATGATGATACCACTGTATTCTAGCCAGGGCAACAGAGAGAGACCCTGTAGACCTGTCTCACAACAACAAACAGACAAAAAAATTTTCTTTTAATTTGAATATGTCAGAATATTTTCCATAAAAACATCGAAGAACTTCAGTATGAAATAATGGTTCATTATTAGTGCCCGTATTTCCACAAAGCAAAGTAATAGTTTCATTCAGGACCCTTGTTTTCATGCCATTAGAAATTTTATTAGTTTTACAATATATTGAGTTGTTTCTACTAGCTTTTCATATATAGCTTACATTGGGAGGCTTTTCCTAAACATACAGCAAGAGTAGATTTTATAGATTCAGATACAGAATTAATCCTTTTGTTGAAATAATAGTGGCTTTACAATCAACACTAATTGCCCAATAATTATTCCCAGGCTATACTAGTATTTTGTCATGTTACTACCACACTGGTTTACTAATATTCTGGGTATAACCAGATACATTACAGTATGATTTAAAAAATATTAGCATGACATGACATAAAATAATACTCTCGGAGTCCCATTGGCCTCCGGGGCTTCCTTTTGGTCTTTACTGACTCCAGAATGCTAAGATTTTTCTCTGGATCACTCTTTCTAATCAGATGCTAAACAACCTGTTCAGTGACTTTTTTCAAAGAGTTTAATTCTTATTCTCCTTTATATATTTTTCACTTGAGACCAAAGATTAAAGAGTAAACCTTTGTGGGACTCTGATTCCACTGGTAGAGTATACAATGAAAGAGATGGCAAACCACAAAATGGTTCTTTTTTTTGAGACAGTGTCTCGCTCTATTGCCCTAGGTAGAGTGCTGTGGCATTATCATAGCTCACAGCAACCTCCATTTCTTGGGCTTGGATGATCCTCTTGCCTCAGCTTCCCAAGTAGCTAGAACTATAGAAGCCTACCACAACACCCGGCTAGTTTTTGTATTGTTAGTAGAGATAAGGTCTTGCTATTGCTCAGGCTGGTCTTGAACTTCTGAGCTCAAGCAATTTATCTGTATCGACCTCTCATAGTACTAGGGTTATAGGCATGAGCAATTGCACCCAGACACACAACCTGGATCTTAAACTTTTCCTCCAATGCACTTTCATCCCCATTTCATTGGCCAAAGCAAATCACCTAGTCAGTTCAGCAATGCATATTCAGGGAAATAATACAGTAATCTCCACAACAACAGCAGAATAAGTACAGAGGAAGGTGTTATAAAGTTTAGCCTGTGATCTAACCAGGCTGTTTACTGAGATGTTCTCAGTCATGTCTCCTTGATGATATCATAACTGGACCTCTGGATAAGTAAACAAGTATATGAGTGATATTTACTAAGAAGGAAGTCCTAATTGGGATAAAGTTATTAATGGGGTATTCCTGGCCAAGGAAGGCTTACCTTAAGTAAAACCAGACTCTATAGACTTACAAGGCATGGCTCCATGGAAAACATAATATTATACCAGTTAGTGGTAAATTGGAGATGGTTCCTAAGCAAAATGTTCCTTGATGTCTGGAATAACCTGTGTACCTCACTAGAGACTGTCTGTTCTTCACCAATAATGTCTGGTGTGAGAAGGGACAATCCAGGAAGCTTCTCAGCATGTCCCAGACCTCTGCTACTTTATCTGTACCTCTATTTAGTCTGTGTCCTTTAAATTATTAGTAAAGCTTAACACTGGCTATTATGTCTGACTCATTTGAGTTTGATTTAACAATTCAAACCTTTGTATTACACAACAAATCCCATGTCCAAGCATGGTGTTGCTGGGAAGAGGGAAAAAATATTAATAATAATGTAATCTACCATGCTTATTATGCTTGTTGATATATTTGGATTTACTACTGGTCTCTTATTCTGTGTTTTAAAAATGCCTTTCTTGTGTCTTTTTAGTTTTCCATTTAATCACCAACTCTCATTGTCCGTTGCTTCATAATTCCACTTACGTATTTCACGTGCTTCCTTGACAAGACAAAAATCTAAGTGTAATCAACATGTTTATCTTGGAATATTTGAACTCTGGCATCTCCAGTCTAGCTTCTCATGTTAACATTTTGGAAGCTTATTTTTCTCATTGTTAAATAACTCTTGCCTTCAAATTTAGTCACAGTTAATGTTTATTTTTTCATACTAGTTTAATTTCTTTTTACTGAAACATAACATTTAATTCTAGAAGCAAAAGATTCTAAGTATTCATTATATCCTTAAAAATGTCATTAATTCACCCTGGAATTGTAAGTGATAATTTTAGTTACAAAATATTGAAGCTGGCTATTACTTATTATCCCTCAATCTTTTATAAGTTATTCAATTGTTTTTTGGCATCTGTTCTTCTTAACATGATTGTGTCTAAAATTTCATTGATTCATTGCAGGTAATTTTCTCTGTGTATTTCTCTCTCTCTCTCACCCCCCCCCCCACATTTTGTTTGTTTAGTGTCATCTTTCACTAGTAGATCTCCTATTTTAGTAAACACCAACCATTATCTTGGTCATGATGTCTCTTTTCTATATCCTTGATCTTCTCCACATGTGACTCTAACTAAACATAGAATAAGTCTATCTGGGCTTCATTCTATATATTACCTACTATCAATTCTTACCTTTTACTATTTGCTAAATCTGTTTCAATTACTATCTCCCCACCTGCTTAACCTGTTCATTTAGGGTATCATTGTAGTTTTTGGTATCAAAGGAAGAGAAGAAAATTAATTTTACTCCTCAATTAATGGTGCAGTATAATCTTCATTCTCTCTATATAAGCCATTGGCCGCTTCAATTGAATTCTTCTAATTAATATGCCTTCTTATTTTAAAGCAGCTTTAGGTACATAGAAAAGTTTAGCAAGAAATATAGAGTTTCCTTATAGCCTCACACCTTCCCATAAAACACACAAAGTTTCCTTCATTATTAACTCATTGCTTTAGAGCAGTACATTTGTTACAAATCATAAGCCAATGTAAATACATTATCATTAAATAAGTTCACAGTTTACATTAGGATTCACTCTTTGTGTTATGAACCTTATAGGGCTCTATAGGTTTTGACAAATTTATAAGAATATTTATCCAATGATACTGTGTCCTGCAGAATAGTACCATTTTCCCAGAAAGCATCTACTCAATACCTTCTTCTCTCCTTCACCCCGAATCTCTGGCAGCCACTGATCTTTTCATGCCTCTGCAGTTTTGCCCTTTCCAAAATGTCATAGAGTTGCCATCATGCAGTATGGAGTCCAGATTGTTTCCCCTTATGCAGCGATGTGTAGTCAATGTGTCTCAATGGGTTTTTGTGGCTTAAAAGCACATTTGTGTTTTTATTGCTAAACAATATTCCATTCTGTAGTTTCAGCACAGTTTGTCTCTCCATTCACCTTATAAGGATATCTGGGTTGCTTCCAAGTTTGGGCAATTATGAATAAAGCTGCTATAAACATTAATGTTGAGGTTTCTGTGAGGACATAAGTTTTAAACTCATTTGGATAAATACCAAGAACTGTGATTGTCAGACCATATGAAGAGAGTATGTTTAGTTTTGTAAGAAACTGCCAAAATGTCTTCCTAAGTGGCTGCACCGTTGTGCATTCTCACCGGCAATAAATAAGACCCCTTGCTGCTTCCCTTTCCTGCCAGTGTTTGGTGTCTTCAGCATTTTAAATATTAGCCATCGCAACAGGCAGGTAGTGGTGTCTTACTATCGGCTTAATTTGCAAGTCCTTAAAGACTTATGATGACTTTTGTCAATGTGTGTGCATTTGTATAATATATGTGTGTACGCACAAATCTTTGTGGATTCCAAAACATACATGATACGTAAGAACTCCATACTACACATGTGTATGTGTACATTTGAGTTCTGCTTATTTCTTCCAGTATTTGCTTTCCATTTCCTTATTACTTACTACTTATTTCTATTTTATTTGCTGGTGTTTTTTTTATTGCTGTTGTTTTTGCTGATCAGGTTTCTGGATAAACGTAAAATTTTCAGTTAAAATACTGATTTGTCTGTGTCTATATGTCAGTTAGTGTGTTTAAATAATTCAAGGTTGTAATGTTAGTTGCATGTATATTTGTAGGAAAAACAGCTTGTTGGATGGCAAGAGTGATCCCATCTTGAAGCAAAACTGTCACGATGGCCACTGTTCAGTACAGGCTTTACACAATGCCAGTGGCATAGATCAAATCCCTCATAGATAAAATGCTAACCCCTCCAACAATCACACATTTGGCAACAAGATCTGAACTGTGAGCAGCTGCTCATGTTTTACAAAAAAAAAACTTGCTATGTAAAAGATATTTTCCAGGGGGTGGGTGTGAGGATTCACCATCTTGCAGCACCCAAGGCATTGCTTCTGTTTCTAGTCCTTACTAAAGGCTTCTTTCTGAGAAACTGGATTTGTTAGCCTCTTCCTTCAGCCTCTCAGCTCCCTCAGCCTTTGGGAATAGTTTGAGTATACATGCTCACTGCAACACAATGTTTATCATTATTATATCTTCTTGGGTTATTCTTTTTTCCTGGCAAATAGATAGTCTTCAACCTTTATTGCTTTATTTTACAATATCTTTTATTGATATTAACTTTGTATTTTACACCATTATGTCCCAACCACATGGGAACAACAAGTCTTCTGCTATTTTAAGGGTGTTTCCTACAGATATTGTGGTGAATTAAGGATTCATCAAGTTCTTAATGGAAGAACAAAAAAAACCCACTAAATTTCATCATCCTAACAGATACAAAATGTTTAATAATTTTCTTATAATGTATCTATTCTGTCTTATAACCTCCCATTTCTTTGAAGAAAATTTTCTTCAGAATTTCAATGACCTAAACATTTGAAGTTATAATTTTTAGAAGTTATAATTGGTTCTTTCTAATCTGTCTCTTGTTTCTGTTTCACACAATAGATCTGGCATTATTTTTGTGAACCTTATTATATTCTTAAAGCATTTTAAAACATAGTCTTTAAAAATGTTTATCTATGTTTTCACCATGCTAATGTTTTCTTAAAGGTGTCTGTAGGCTATTTCTTATGATAAGCCTTTACTTTTGTGTTTTTAAATTTTTAATTATGAACTCATTTTCATGAAAAAAGCATTTTTGAAAGAAAATTATGTTAGGCATTGTGAAATTATTTTTAAAAAACAAATCTGCATTTGCCTCTTCTGGTTGTATATTGATTTTGCTATTTCCTGGACAATTTTCATGTTGAGTTTTCATTTGAGGTTGTTGCTACATTCTCAAGTTCATAATTGGTATTTTCTTATGTTTATTGCATCATCAGTTATTCTTTTATTCTTAGAATTCTTTAAAAATGATAGAATTTGTTTGCTATGTTTTTGTTCAGGTAAGTAATTGTTATGGTCTTTCTTCCATAATAAAAGCAGTCCTTTGATATTTAGAGCTCCTTCAGGGTTCTGTGAATTGTTGTTGTTTTTATCTGACTGGCTTGAGCTTTGGTCCATTACTATTGCAAGAATTATAATCTCAGCTTCACAGTTTATGGCTGATGTATGGATGACTCTGTGTAAACTATCATGAAAATTCACACTAATGATTTTGTCTTTACATTTTTATTTTGTCCATGGCACCTAAAGATTATCTCTCTCTCTTCATTGGCAGGTATACATGTGAATTCTTTCAATTTTACATGTTACCGGACATTCCTGTGTGTTTGGAATGGCAAAATGGCACATCTATGTCAGTTCAGTCTACCATCTTCACCTGAAGGCAAAGGACAAAATGTTTGACCTACAATGGACTCTCGTATGTTACTCTCTTAGGACTGAAGCTGAGATTATATTAGATTTAGATCAATTAATAAAAACACTAGTGCTAAACAGCCAACACATTGTAGATTTATTACATGTCAGTTACTTTAAAATATAGAGACACATAAACAATTAAAAGCAAAAACCATGTGATCATCTCAATAGTGCAGACAAAGCATTAAGAACATTCTTCTAATTTTCATGATAAAAACCTTCAACAAACTAGGTATAGAAGGACCACACTTCATAATAATAAAGCCTTATACGGCAAAGCCATAGGCAACATCATAATGAATGGGGAGAAGGTGAAAAGCTTCATCCTAAGAACTAGAACAAGGCAAGGATGCCCATTCAACACAGATCTGGAAGCCCTACCCAGAGTAAACAGGAAAGGCAAAAAAATCAAGGGCATCCAAATGAGGAAAGAGGAGGTCCAAGTATTTCTCTTTGCTGATGATACAACCTCATATCTGAAAAATTCAGTAATGTCTCAGTTTGCAAAATCAATGCACACACATAGCTAGCATTTCTATATACTAACCACAGTCAAGCTAAGAGTCAAGTTAAGAACTCGGTACCATTTATAACAGCAATAAAGACAGTAAAATGCCAAGGAATATAATTTACCAAAGAGATGAAAGATCTGTACAAGAAGCACCATAAAATGCTGGTAAAAACATCATAGATTTACATAAACAAATGGAAAAACAACTCAGGCCCCTGGTTTGGAAGAATCAACATTGTTAAAATGTTCATACTTTTCAAATTGATTTATAGAGTCAACATAATTCAAAAATTTCAATGCATCAAACTTTCAATGCATTTCTCATAGATGTGGAAAAAGTAATTCCAAACTTCATGTGAAATAAAATAAGGTCAAGAATAACCAAAGCAGTCCTAAGCAAAGAGAAGAAATCTAGTGGCATCACATTATGTGACTTTAAATCATACTGCAAGGCTAAATAGCCCAGTACTGGTTTAAAAGTAGAGAGACATAGAGCAATGAACCAGAAAAAAAGACCCCCCCCAAATAAAACCATAGAGTTAGGACCAACTGACTTTCAACAAAGCAGATGAAAACACATACTAGGGAAAGGATGTCCTTTTCAATAAATTGTTCTGGGAAGACCAGACATAGTAGTCTCTGTGCTTGAGTTACATTATCATTTTGATGTTCTTCATTGGAACACTTCTATGTCAACAATTCTATTAGTTTCCTATTGCTGCCATAATTAATTATTATAAATTGAGAGGTTCAAAGCAACATGCTCTGATCGAAGTCTAAGCACAATGTGATTCAGCTAGTTCTTTGCTCTTGACTTCAATCAATGTGTCAGTATTTCTTCCTGGAGTATGTCTTCCTGGAAGGTTTAAGATGAACCTGCTTCTAAGATCACTTAGTTTGTTGTCACAATTCAGTTCCACGCAACTGTTGAATCCATGTCCCCATTTCCTTGCTAGCTATTGCCCAGGTATCACTTTCATCTTTTAAAGGCCTCTTCTGTTCCTTGATATGTGACCTCCTTCCTCCACTTTCAAAGCTTGCAACAGTGGATTGAGTCAGTCACTTTGCTTAGATATCCAGGACCTCTTCTGCCTTCTCTTCACTCTGCCTCTTGTTTCAACTGCACCTCTTTGACAGACTAGTCTGTCTTCTGCTTTTAGTGGTTCATGTAATTGCCCTGGGTACTCCTGTGTAATCCAGGATATTCTTTCTATCTTAAGATCGACTGATAATAACCTTAATTCCATTTCAAACTGTCTGTATTATAATACTTAGATCAATACTTCGCTGAATAATTAGGGAATAGAAATCATGGGCAGGCATCTTTAGAATTTTGACTATGACATCTATGTATATTTTTAGTTCAATACCAGTCAAATATTTTGTTATTAAAAACATTTTCCCTGGAATAATTCAGTAATAAATTATCAGTAAGCCATACACATTACCTTGCACATAAAAGTGTCTCTTTTTTTGACTGTTTTTTCCTATCCTGCTACCATAATAACTCTAAGAGACAATCTCTTGGGCTCTTAAAACTAGATTACATTTTCTTTTTCATATTTTTCCTCTTCTCTCATTTCTCAACCTCAAGCATTAGAACTAGCTAACTTTTTTTCACGATACCTCTAAGTTAGCTCCATCTCCTTATATATGACATCACAGTATCTCATGTTAACATTGGTTGCTAAGTGAAGTTTTGCAAATGCTGTCATCACAGTTTATCATATGTTGACAAATATCTGTCAGGGGTACCTTTAAATAGTTACATGTACTATTGGCACAAAATTTATTTTAGAGTCATAATGCTAACCATGTTTTTAACATGACTGAGCAGACACTTGTTTGTATTTATTTCCTATTGACAATCTGACCAAGAATCATTTCAGCCACTCATGATGCTTATGCTTTGCAGAATTAGCTTTTTCTGTTTTCTACTCAGGAAAATATAAGCAAATTGATGTGGTATTGCTTCTGGCAGATGAGCAGCCCATAAAGATAAAAGAGCCTTAATCATTTTGAGTTGGCCGGAACAACATTGATGATTAAGTCAATGTAAACAAAACTCACTTAGTTCTTTCTATAAAACAAGTACTGATTGAAGACGAGAGTTGAGATAGTGAACAGTTCTGGAAATTTCCAGTTCTTGCAGAGATTGTGGTCAATGAAGGGAGACAAATGGTAAAAGTGCTCTAAAATGTCAACAAACAAAGCAAAATCTAATGTACACATGGCTTTTTCAGCTACAATACTAGAGACTGAATTTTATACTATGTGTAATGAGAAGTACCTGAGGAGTTACTGAAAAAGAATACATGGATCCTGAATGCAACCTATTAGGAAGTGTCTATGTATAAAATTCTTTACAAAGATGGGTCATATAGTTCCAGGAAATATGATTATGATTTGTTGTAGCAGTTGAAGTATTGATGCACAGAGACAGCAATGTAAGGAAGCCATTGCTTTTCAGGAGATGTTAGTAGGTTGATGGTACTCCCTCGGAGACCAAGGCCTACACCCCTGCTAATGCACAATGATCTAAAACTGAAGTTTTTGCCAAGGGTAATGATATTAACCTGCAACTGCTTGAAATCAGAATTCTAGCTTATTAATTCACTATGGTAATTGTGTTGCCACTTGAGAACCAAGAACACTTCCATACAAGGAGAAATCTAATCAAGATAAAAATGTGCAAACTTATGAGAAAATAACAGATAAAAATAGAAATAAAAGTATTCGAGGGACAGTCTGATATTTTTATATGGCCAAATTTTTTATATTTATGTAACCATGATTAAGTATGCAATGAAACCCTAGGATAGCATGAGAGATAATAACAAATAAAACTTAAAGATATTAACCTGGTGGTATAATCACTGATAGTACTGTGAATGAGCAATCACTGAGGTGAGGGTGGATATTAAAGTCAAAAAGAAATACTGAGTGAAAGCTAGTCAAAATTACGGTTTTTCAATAAATGTCTTTTTCTTACTACAGACATAATATATACATGTGATTGGCAAAAATTTTCAGGGTTTGTTTCATATGTTTGATGTCTTTCTTCCTTTCTTTCTTTTATTGTTGAGGATTCATTGAGGGTACAGAGAACCAGGTTACACTGACGTCATTTGCTAGGTAAAGTCCCTCTTATAATTGTGTACCATCTCCAAAAGGTGTGTCACATACCGTGACCCCCACCCTCTCTGTCATTCCCTCTCTCTGCTCCCTCCTTCCCCCATCCTCCACCATGTTCTAGGTCATCAATTGTCCTCATATCAAAATTGAGTACATTGGATTCTTGCTTCTCCATTCTTGTGAGACTTTATCAGTATTTTTTTAGCATAGTAATTGTGAATCTTTGCTAAATTTTACAGTGAGAAATAAATAGGAGTTGTGACTAGGTTAATTGCATGTGACTGTCAAGCCGAGATTTCTGTGAGGCCCACGTAGGATGCCACCTTGTGGGAAGAACAGTGGAGGTCCTGCTGAGAACACGCAAAGGAGTCTAAGTATTTACTACCTGAGGACATTTGAAAACAATTGGAAAAAATAGGCTATAATAATCTGTGTACATGATCTTCAATAGCACTTGAAAATACAACTGAAAATTCTTTTGTCTGGATGATAACTCACTGGTTTGACTGAAGATCATAATTGGGGCTATTAGCAATTTTGAGTTGAATAACTACATAAGTGACATGTTTTTCACTTAGTGCTCAAAATAATCTAGGTGGTTTAGTTGATGAAAATATATGTTCCTTGTCTGTATACATATAGACCATGTTTAATACTTTTTTGCTAATGGATTAATAAGTTCAAGCAAAATACTAAACACTAAATAAAGAGATAGGAGTTGAGTAGAGAGATAGATGGATAGATACACAAATGGATATAAATGTGGATGTTACTTTATAGTACCATTTCTTGAGAAAAGTGAGTCAGTTAAGCAGGTTCAATTTAAATATATCATGAATGCTTTTGAAAGAAGAAATTTTTAGAGTTAATTATTAAATTATCGATTTTTTTAGAGAAGCTTTAGTCACACATAAATTATTGTGACTGCAAGGGGCACTATGAAAAATCACATCCAGTACCACAGGAGCGTGCCACTCTCAACCGACGTAAATTCCTTAACACCTCTCACACAGATAAGTCCATTGCCTTTGATTTGAGTGGTAGGCTTGTTATTATTTCAAACAATAGAGTGCAGTAGAAGTAACGCTGTGTGATGTTTGAGGCTGGATTTTAAAAGTTGATGTACTTTCTGTGTTGATGTATGGAATATTCACAGTCAGAGACCCTCACCACTAGGTCCGAAGTCTTTCTACTCTTAGGCCTCCAGGCTATGAAGAAGCCAATTCATATAAAAAATACTTCATGCAGCTCTTCTGTATAGCAGTCCTAGAATTTCTGTTATCCTAGCCCAGACATGTAAATGAATGAACTCCAGGTCTTTCTAGAGCCAGCTATTAAGTTATACGCAATCTTAGACTCTTTATGACTTAAAATGCAGCTACAGTGGAGCAGAGATAAATTGTTCCCTCTATACTCTGAGTTCCTGACCCACAGGATTTATGAAAATAATATAATGCATTGTTTCAAGCCACTAAATTTTGGCTTGAAAATTGTATACTTTTGTATACAATTAAACTGAGGAAACAAGGTATAATAAAGATTATTCCTATTTTCTTTTTCATGAATCACTGCAAAAATGTTATTGCAATTTGGAATGCATCTTCATACTAACTTGTCTTTCTGAAGACATTCACCATATAAAGAAGATAAAAGTAAAATGCATGTATTAGATAATTTTTTGAAATATTTTTTAAATATCAAAATATTGGCCAGGTATGGTGGCTTACGCCTGTAATCCTAGGACTCTGGGAGGCCGAGGGGGTGGATTGTTTGAGCTCACAAGTTTGAGACCAGTCTGAGCAAAAGCAAGACCCCATCTTTACTAAAAATAGAAAAAACTGAGACAAGAGGATCACTTGAGCCCGAATTGGAGATTGCTGTGAGCCATGACACCACAGCACTCTACCCAGGGCGACAGCTTGGGACTCTGACTAAAAAACAAAACTGAAATAAAATAAAAATAAATAAATAAATATCAAAATATTTATCAAAAATACCTCTTCACAACTGATTTTGCTTTTTTAGCTTTAAATATCTCATATAATTATGTAATATTTTTCTTTATTTTCAGAAAATCTAGTATAGTGCATGGTACATGGTAAAAACTCAGTGCATATTTGAATATTCTTTTTATTTTATTTATTTATTTATTTACTTTTTGAGACCAAGTCTCACTCTGTTGCCCCTGGTAGGGTGTCATGGCATCATAGCTCACAGCAACCTCAGACTTCTGGGCTCAAGTGATTCTCTTGCCTCGGCCTCCTGAGTAGCTAGGAGTACAGGCACACGCCACAATGCCAGGCTATTTTTTAGAGACAGGATCTTGCTCTATCTCAGGCTCGTCTCAAACTTGGGAGGTCAGGTGATCTGCCCACCTTTGCCTCCCAGAGTGTTGGCATTACAGACATGAGCCACTGTGTGCGACCCTGAATATTCTTTTTATTTTTTAACAACTTTTTTATTCACATGGTAAAGAGTCAGACATTGAATGGTGAGCCTTACAGAAAAATAGTTTCTACATTTGGAAATTATTGGGAACCCTTTTAATGGAATAGATAAGTAATTTTTTTCAAGCATTAACTAAAATAATATTTATATCTGTCCATAGTACAAAAGTGTAACTGAACTATAATTGCACTGATTGCCAGCCTTTTTTTTGAAAAGCAGAAGCAAGGCTTACTATCTGAAAAGACATCAATAGAGACCACTTCAGTTTAATAAAGAGAAAACATTTCTGCATGCTTTATATTAGGACACAAGTCAATTATAGTTTAAAGTTATGTTGAGTTCATTTGCAAGTTCATTACACAATAAAGAGAAAGAGGATTCAGTCCCTTTAAATATTCCATGTGACATTCCTTTGACAGTATTCTTTATATCATACTCATGGATTATAGTATATTAACAATACTCAAAGTATTATAAACAGGCTTGTTTAAAGGCAACAGTGACCTTAATTAAGGAACTCTTAATCAGTTACCTAGCTAATATCTGAATCACCTTGAAATTATTCTAGGTGATAAGAGAGTTAATGTTAACTGCATCACAGAAGAAGTGGGTATATCGATTAAAATCAGGAAGATGTTGCTTTTCTTGCATTTATGGACACATTTAAAATGCAATCCTCAATTACTTTGTCAAACAGTATTATTTCTGACCACTCGAATTTCAAGCTGGAATGCCTGCAATTAGAGATGTCTTACATATGTCTATTAGGGCTAGTTAGGGTCGTAAATAGGCTCAAGGTAGAGCTGGGCAGAAAACTTTTCTCCTCTTGTTTACTCTAAGATAAGTAGTAGAAGCTAATCGACCAGTGATTGCACAATTGCCAACATACTCTCAAGGGAGTTGACTTTTGATTGTTGAAGTGACAACATGATGAATCTCAGTATGAAATGTCAGTCACACTTCATTACTTTATCTCGTTCTTTTGTCCAGCTTTTGGAAGGCAATCTTTTCTCTAGATGCATTTGCTGATTTGACAGCTTGCTTACATGCAGTCTTTGAGGACTACTGGTCTTTCCTCTCAGAAATAGCACTTAACGCCATAAAGCAGGTGCTGAATTACTTTCTTGGAATGCCAGTACTATTTCTTTATTTTTTCCAAATTCTCAAATTTATTTAAATAACTAGTGTTTGGCCAGGCAACCTCAAAGATGTTTGCTTCTTTTCTGAGTGACTTTTTATGTAGTATTGCTGATAGATAACGCATGAGGACAGGGACAAGTAATTGAAAATATCTTTGGTGAATAATTTCTTTCTAGGTTTCAAAAATTTTATAATTGACACATTGTAATTGTACATATTTATGGGGTACTGTTTAATATCTATGTACATTTATAAGTCATATAATGATCAAATCAGAATAGTTAGTATATTTATCACGTCATGCAGTAGAGTACTGTTTAGCCATAAGAAAAAATGGTGACTTTACAACTTTTATATTTATCTGGATGGAGTTGAAACACATTCTTCTTGGAAAAATATCTCAAGAATGGAAAAAGGAATATCCAATACTCAATACTAATATGAAACTAACATGTAAAGAATTATATGCCCACAGAAATGATAACACAAATATGATAGTCTATCAAGAGGTGGGGTGGGGGAGGGAGAGCAATTGGTGGGATCTCACCTAAAGTGCACAATGTGAGGATGTTCAACACACTCCTTAGGTGAAGGATTCAACTACAACTTGAACTTTACCTTGGAAGGGAGTGTAACCTTGGAACAATGTAACCTAAAAATTTGTACTCTCATATTAATTTGAAATTAAAAAAATGAAAATGAAATAAAATTTGTTTGCAATGTTACCAAAAAATGATCACCTCATGCATTTATTGTTTCGTTTTGGTAAAAACATCCAAAAGTCTCTTTTCTCTGCAGTGTATAATTCCCTACTGTCAGCCACACTCATCCCGCAGTGCACTGGGGCACCAGAACTACTCCTCTTGTCTGTGACTTATACACATTGACTGACACCACTCCCATTTCTCCCCTTCTTCCTTCTTTCCCCAAGTCTCTGGTAATCACTGTTTCACTCTCCACTTCTACGATCTCAGCCTTTTCTTAGATTCCACGTATGGATGAGATGAGCAGTCTTTCTCTATGTCTGCCTTATTTCACTTACTATTTTCCGGGTTCATCGCTATTGTTGCAAATGATGGGGCTTCATCTTAGGCCACATTTTGTTTATCTATTCACTGGTGGTTAGACACTTCCGTTATTCCATGCCTTGGCTGGTGTAAATAACATTTCAGTAAAATGGGAGTGCAGATCTCTCTTTGACATGCTGATTTTGTTGCCCTTGGATGTGTACCAAGGAGTCAGATACCTGGGTCATAAAGTAGTTCTATTTTTAACTTTTTGAGGCACCCTTTACTGGTTTCCATACTGGTTGTACTAATTTACAATCTCAGTGACAGTGTGTGTTTCCTTTTCTCCACCTCCTCACCAACATCTGTTGTCTGTGCCTTTTTGATCACAGCCATTCTCCATGAGATGATGTAGCATCTCACTGTAGTTTTGACTTGCATTCCCTGATGCGTAGCATTTTTTCCTATGCGTATTGGCCGTTTGTGCATATTCTTTTGAGAAATGTTTACTAAGGCTTTTTGTGCATTTTAAAATCAGGTTGTTTGTGTTTTCCTGTTATTTTTGTATTTAGTTTTATTTTCTGGTACCAGCCCCAACAGTGCTATGGCTTCCCTTCCAGTGGCTGGATGGAACGGGAGGAAATGGAATTCCTGGAATTCATTTCTGGAAATGAAATTTCAAGAGATGAAGAAAAGTTTGAGAGTGAAGCTGGGCCAGGAGCCTGCCTGCCTTTCTTCTTCTTTGTGAGGCTTAACACACGTGCAGCGTCTTGTGTCAAGCAGGGCTCCGTTTTTATACATACCAGTGTTTCAATCATAAATTTCATGAGGGAAAGGCGAACAATTCTGATCCAGTTCTTTTCTGTGCTTGCATTTTTCTAAAAACCTGTTTCTTTAACTATGTTAATTGTATGGATTTACTTTTTACTGTTATTGCTCTAAGGTATTTATGATCTTTAACATAAACAGAGTATGGGACAGTGAAAAACAATCCCAGAGCAGGACGTCAGAGAACACCCTGGTTTTAAGCTTATAAAATTATTTACTAACAATGCAAGCACATCAAGATATGACCCTTACCTTAAGTACTTCCCTGTGCTCCTACAGTTGTCCACCCTTTGTCAGACTCACGCTCTGCAAATATCTTTTCCCAGTCAGAAGCTTGTCTTTTTGCTTCACTTGTGTCCTTAGCTGTGCAGAAGCTTTTCAGCTTAGTTAAGTCCCATTTGTTAATTTTCATTGTTGCCACTGAAGCCTTTGTCATAAAGTCTTTCCCCAGCCCAACATCATCAAGAGCTTTTCCTATACTTTCGTCTAAGATTTTTATCATTTTATGTTTTAGATTTAAATCTTTTATCCATCTCGAGGCAATTTTTGTAAGTGGTGAAAGGTGCAGGTCCAGTTTCAGTCTTTTACACCTTGTGGGGGAGGGACACAATTATAAGAGGGACTTTCCCTAACAAATGCAAACAGTACAACCTAATTCTTTGCACCCTCAATGAACCTGAAACAATATTCTTTGAAAAAAGAATATTCCGTGTGCAGTTGAGAAGAATGTGTATTCTCTAGCTGTTGAATAGAATGTTCTATAAATGTCCATTTAGTCTACGGTGCAGTTTAAGTCTGATGGTTCTTTGTTGATGTCTGTCTAGATGATCTGTCCATTATCTAAAGTGGATTGTTGAATTCTCTCACCATTACTGTATTGCAATTGATCTCTCCCTTTAGACCTAATAATATTAGTTTAATAAATTCGGATGCTCTGGTGTTAGATGCAGATATATTTGTAATTGCCAGAACTATTAAAGTGAGTGTCTTTATCAGACCCCAGTACTTTGCAGATCATTTTGGAAAACTTAACTACTCTCCCCCTGACACACGCACATGTATTCATATTCACTTGAGCAATACAATGACAGAAAGGTAAATTATACTTCCCTGCTTTAAAGGCTAGGTAAACATGATTACATTAATTCTGCCATACTGGCAAAAAAGACAATTAAAGCACAGAAGTAAGGACTTTGACTTCATATATTATTTTAGTTTTGAATAATTTGCAATGAAGCATCTTAAAAGAAACTGCTTACTAATTTTACTAAGCATCTTTATCAAGAAGGAGTCTCAATAATTGCCAGAAGTTCAAATATCCCATATCTGAACTCTTTCAGAATGAACAAAAGATTGTAGAATGTAAAAAGAACTTTGCATGCAATCTATGACTGAATATATATTTTCTTGTTTACATCCATTTTATAAGGTAAGAAAATAGAAGAGAGTTGAGTAAAAAGGCTGCAGTATTACCT
The DNA here is from genome assembly GCA_963574575.1 of Galagoides demidoff. Classification (NCBI taxonomy): domain Eukaryota; kingdom Metazoa; phylum Chordata; class Mammalia; order Primates; family Galagidae; genus Galagoides; species Galagoides demidoff. The sequence continues at coordinate 16,606 of CAUYQV010029938.1, read as the reverse complement.
CACCCTGCTGGTAATAGCTATGTTTATTGTAATAGTAACATAATCTGCACTTGCTTAAAAATTAGTTACTCTCTTGCAGATCTCACCTGAACTTACTATCCCATGCTTGAATTTGAAGACTTATGAGATCATTGGAATGAATAGTACTTCATCAACCTACCGTGACCCAAAATGCTCCCCTTGCTGAAATTTTTTTCACAACTTGCATAATATATTTCCCTGTATTTTACAAATTTGTAGCTCTATTACAAAAATAGAAAAATTATTTTGCTTAAAATATCAGCTTTTGGTATATTAAGAAAATGGCTCGGTGCCTGTGGCTCAATCGGCTAAGGCGCCAGCCACATACACCTAAGGTGGTGGGTTCAAATCCCCAGCCTGGGCCTGCCAAACAACAATGATGGCTGCAACCAAAAAATGGCCAGGCGTTGTGGTGGGCGCCTGTGTTCCCAGCTACTTGGGAGGCAGAGGCAGAAGACTCGCTTGAGCCCAGGAGTTGGAGGTTGCTGTGAGCTGTGATGCTATGGCACTCTACCCAGGGGGATAGCTTGAGGCTCTGTCTCAAAAAAAAAAAAAAAAAAGAAAAGAAAATGATATTTAATAAGCAAAAATTTTGACTAACAATATGGAATTCTCTTCACCTCCATTCTTTTGTAGGAAACGGTAGTAAAAAAACAAGCAAATAAATGGAAAAGAGCAGCATTTAAAATTACAAATTTTGATTGATAAAAAAGATGAGAGGAATATGTTAGTTCAAATTTTAGGATATTTATTATTTCAGAGAAATGACCACGGGTTCACATAAACTGATGGATTCAAATTAAACAATATGTATCCTTTAAGGAGCAAAATAAACATACATACACATCATTAGGGTGTCAGCTTCAATTTTCGGAAATATAAGCAAGAAATCCCCACACAGAATTCTGACTTTACAAACTTTGCAATTTAAGTTGGTTTAATTACAAGAAATATGCATCAATCATGTTGAACTCTTAAAAACAGTTTTAAGGTCAGAAGTGACATGCTTCATATTCTTACTTGAGGAATGGGTTAACAGTAAGTACAGATATTATCACAGGCACCGTTTCCTTTTAAGAGCTCATGATTTGGTGCTTGATTAAACAACATCAAAATTGCCTGAGACCTCCATGAGTTTTTGTATATTATAATTTTGACTTGGCTCAAATCAGGTTGTAAACAACAGCTCCCCTGCAGTCTCTTCTGTAAAATAATTGTGTGTCTTCAGTCTGGTAGGAAGCTATGACTGCCTGGTGGGAGAACAAATCTGTACCTAAGCTTTTCCCACTGGCCCAGCGACAGCAGGCTCTGTTCAGGAGACCAAGACAAAATCCTTCTGCAGGGTTAAGGCCCTTTCTCAGTACGTGCCTGAACTCACCCAGAGCAGCTTCACCTACTGTGATGCTTAAACAGTTCACAAGAACATTCATTTGTCATTTAGGCATGAATAGACCCGATGGGGAAATTGATATCTGCCTTTAAAAGGCAAGTAAAAGTTATATATGTTAGCTTAAACAGTGAGATTTGAGACTCCCTGATTCACAAGGATGCATTTCTTTACTAAGGTACACAAAGCATACTCTAACATAACTACCAAACCATGCCTTCAATACATTGGCATAGACAGTATTTGAAAACATACTAACTCTGTTAGTTACAAGGTATATAAATTGTAGTTGGCAAGTTCAAGATATTGTGAAGTTAGGGTATACTCATTATGAGTTAATTACACAGATAGGAATTTATTTGGGAAATCAATAAAATCTAATGATGGCTTTGTCCTAAAATTTTGAATATAAAATATCTTTATGCTCTTTAATAAAATGAATTAGGCTAATAAAATCTGAACATAAATATCCTCCTGCTAAAATTAAGTAAAATTGCTCAGAATATCCTTGGTATGCTTTCTGTTTTATATGCGCATTGTTGAGTAATGCACAGCACAAGCCCAGTCCAGTTAATTTGGTGTTTGGTTCTATCTTTACAGCCAATTCAAATTGCCTCATACTGGAGTCAATCAATTATGCATAAAATGACCATTAGCGGGCTTAGATATCATCATTGTGCTGTACTGATTTGTTATTTCTTAAAAATAAGGATTCACTTAACTGGTAGTCATTTAGAATGATGATTTTGCCTCTTCTGAATTACTTTGTGATGATGTTTCTCAGATGGGCACAATTCCATCGACCCCCAGCCCCAGCCCAACAGTGGACATTTAACAATATCTAGAGAAATTTTTGGCTATCATAGGATGGGAGGGGGATACTGGCATCTAGTGGGTAGGGGCCTATGACTCACAAGACAGCCTATCCCCAACAAAGAATTATCCATCCCACAATATCAATAGCACCACCATTAAGAAACCCTGATTCTTGGTGCAGTGTTGTCTAAAGAATCAGCCTAACTCACTGACTGACTTTTTTGAGTCTCTATTTTATTATTTGCAAGATGAGACAAGGAATTATACCATAGAATGTTTGGAAGTTTGATAATGATAATAATAATCAATCATGTATTTCTTGCTAATTCTCAAACATTCCAGGTACATCTCACTTCAGGACTTTAGCATTTACTCTTTCCTCTTCCTGGAACATTCTCAGTACAGCTTTTATTATGCTGCCTCTTGATTTTGGACAAACACAGCTGTCTTAAAGAGGCCTCCCTTGATCATCTCTATCGAACTGAATATTCTGATCTACTCATTTTGCCTCTAGCAGTCCCTATCCTTTCCTGATTAAATTTTATCCACAGAACTCATTACCAGCCGGATGTACTACACATGTGCATATAATATACATATATATTGGTATATTCATATACACACACTTGCACACACACATATATATAAACAGTCGTGTGCCGCAGACAACGTTTTATCCAACAATGGACTGCATACTTTATGGTGTTTCCACAGATACAATGGAACTGAAAAATTCCCCTTGTCGACTGCCATCAGAGTTATCTTAACTTTGTAGCACCATGTTCTACTCAAATGTTTGAGGTGATACTGCTGCAAAAATAGCTACTAAGCAGGCAGTCATAACAGTTGAGCACATACAATTACATAATATTTTATTATGATAATAAAAGACTGTTTTACTGGTTTATATATTTACTGCATGATATTTTTATTGTTATTTTAGAATGTACTCTTTTTATTCACTGAAAAACAAAGTTAACTATAAAAGAACCTCAGGCAGATCCTTCAAAAACCATTCCAGGAAGTGTTGTTACCGGGGAGACGACTGCCCCACACATGTTACTGACTTTTTAGTGGAGCAAAATGTGAACATGGTGGTCAGTTACACTGATGATACCAACCCTGGGGAAGCCCAGGCTAATGTGTGTATTTGCAACTTAGCTGTTAACAGAAAATGTTTAAAAAGTAAAATAAAAACATTTTCTCAAGAATAGAACAATGTTTATAGAATAAGCACATAAAGAATAAAAATATTTTTGTGCAGCCGTAAACTGTGTGTGTGTTTTAGAAGGTAAGTGTTATTACAAAGTGTCAGAAGGTTAAAAAAGTAAAAGCTTTATGAAGTAAAAAAGTTATAATAAGCTGAGGTGAGTTTATTACTGAAGAAACACTTTTGTTAGAAATTTAGTGTAGCCTGAATTTGCCGTGTTTATCACATCTCAGGCCTTCACATTCACTCGCCGTTCACTCACTGACTCCGAGCACCTTCTATTCTCGCAAGCTCCGTTTATAAGTGGCCCTATACAGGTGTACCATTCGTTATCTTTTACATCACATTGTTACTGTACTTTCTCTATGTTCATATACACAGATATTTACCATTGTGTTCTTCATACAGCAACATGCTGTCTAGGTTTATAATCCATGTTTGTGCCAGTACATTCCATGATGTTCACACAGTGATGATATCACTGAATGGTACGTCCCTCAGAACACATTCCCATTATTAGTAATGCGTGATCATGTGTGGGTGTGTGTGTATGTGTGTACAGTTGGGCCTCCATATCTGACAGTTCTTCATCTATAGAGTCAACCAAGCTTGGATGAAAAATACCTGAAAAAAATTTAAACAATTGCATAACAAAAAAAGATTATTAAAAATATGTGTAACAACTATTTATATAGCATTTACATTGTATAAAGTATCATAAGTAATCTAAAAATCATTTAAAGTGTACATGGGGATATGCATAGGTTATATGCAATTGCTATGTTATTTCATAGAAAGGACTTGAGCATCTGTAGAACTTGGTATTTCTGGGGGTGGGTCTGGGAACTAATCCCCATGGATGCCAAGGAAGGAATACACACACACAGAGAAACACACACACACATATTTGTTTTTGTTTTGGTTCGCTTAAATTTCGGAATTCAGGTACTTATCACAGGACCTGGAATATACTTGTGTTTAAAAATCCCCTAAATGAAAGCGTACTGAGTCCTTCCCCTGGCAGGCATGGCAATAGGCACTAGAGATAGCGCTAGATAAAAAAGAAGCAACTCCTCTACTTAGGATCATTTTTTTTCTCTCTGAATTATATTAAGATCCTTTGTTTCATTCCCAGAAATCTAAAATTACATGACACTTGTGTTTATGAAGGACCCCTTCCATTGTATTATTTCTTTGATAATTTTTATCCCCTTTAGACTTTCTTTTCTCCTACCTTGGGAATCCTATTAGTAGGATATTCAAACTCCTGGATTTATTTACTGATATTCCTAACTATTTACATTTTTAATCTTATTTTCTAGTTCATGTTCCCAAGTTTGTCTTTAAAATTAAGTAATCTTATATTTAATTACCAAGACTTCCTTATTTTCTTATAATCCTAGTTTTCTTAACCATACTTTCTTAACTCTGTGTGTTCTGTCTTTCCTCATTTCTTTGACAAATCAGTTGTAGTTTCTTTCTGTTATTCCTTTTGTATGGCTTTTTCCTTGATTATATTTTATTTTAAAGTTCCTTTCAATCTTTTATAGGAGAGGCTTCATTAAAGACTTAGTAATACTTAGCTCTATATTTCGGTGAAATATTGAGGAGACCCTTCATGTTAGGTGGCTTTGTCAGTAAGCTAGCTTCACTGGTCTTTGATTCAGTCTTTCACTGCCAACTCCTGTTGGCAGCTGTTTTCTTGGAGACATCAAATGTCAACATCTGAACACTTTCAGGGTGGAGGAAGGTGTGCTTTACTTAAAGAGATCCCCTAATGCTCTCCTGGGAGTCAAAGCCCAGCTGCTAGTATTCTGGGAACTGCTGGTATAAGATGATCTTCCCATTCAACCTATACATTTTCACTAAACTCCTATTAGAATGGAATCTTATTAGCCATGGCTGATATCTCCTACAAAAAAAATATTAATACTGGAGTCCATAGTTTAGTTTCTTAGAACAAGCCTGCTGGTGCAGGGTAGAGGCATTCGTGTGCTGTTTGGGTTGGGATGTTTGCATAATGATCTGCTGGTATGTTGTTGCTTTCCTAAGCCCCCATATATATATAAAAATACTACCTGAAAACATATTGTTCACAGAAACACCAAGGCAAAGAAAAGAAGGAAAAGTATTTAGGCAGTAGTCCCAAAGCAATGGGGCATAAAAGAATCTGGCTGACAGCCTAACACTGAAGGCTGAAATGACAACTTCTTTAACCATTAATGCTGCGTGGCTGTGGCATCAGGGTGCAATGATCCATGGCCCATTGGTTAAAATTTTCTCCTTGGTTGGACTGAAGTGAGAATAGAGATAATGCAATATCAACTCAATGATGTTATACAATACATAAATGGACCTGTGCCAGTGGGGAAAAGTACCACAACCTCTGAGTGCTGAATAAAATGGGAAAACAAGCTCTCAAAATAAACAATTTCAATTTGTATTTTAAGAAAGGTTTTCTGTCACCACACCAAATACATGCGATCACAGTGCTGGAGCTTTTTTTCTAAAAGCTCTCGACTGCATTGTAAGTCTTGGTTTTGTTTCTACTGTGTGAAAAATGAAAGCTGGAGGGCCTCAGGAAGTCGGCACTGCTTCTTGCCACTGAGACATGGAGAAGACCCAAAAGCGAGTCTAGGATCCGAAATAAGAAAGACAGTTTGATTACGCCAGTCACGCAGTTGGAAATTAGCTGTCCTCCTCTATTTTACTTAAAATGGCCTAGGAAACCTAATGTATGATGACATGTTTTTATCATTTTTTTTTGGCTGACTTGTCAACATAGTTCTTTTATTGATTGATTATACTTTTACTGAGGAGATGAATTTATGACTTATTCATTTATATTAGTTAATATGTGTCCCTTAGTAAATCTTTAAAATGCCTAGCATAGTTGCAATATTTTATTACAGAAAAGGAGACAGAGAGAGTTTAAGTAACATACTCAAGGCAGAGCTAGAAAAGAACTTGAGATAAGTTGAGCACAGTTGTGAAGTATTTTATATAATAAGCTTGAATTTGGAACAACTTTGGTCATTCACATGATGAACTCTAACCAAAATACACAATGGGTTCTGTTCCTCACTTTTGTCCCATATAAATCCACGTATCAAACAATTTCAAGTGATTTTTCCTGTATGTGCAAGATACAGCAAAACCTTATTCAAGGATATTAGAAGGATTAAAATTAAAAGAAAGGTTTTCCTGATTAGAAGTAAAAACACTGGATTATAAATGATGTTGAGATAAAACACTTATGGAGTCCCAGCTAAAGTAACAGATCAGGTGGTTAGACTTAGGTTATAACAAGATTCACAGTACACCTGATTCAAGCTGATGACACCATTAGAATCATGCCTAAGAAGAAGCTACCCTAAGAGAACATTTAGAATTAGCAAAACTAATAAAATTCTTAACAGAAACGCAGTCCAGTAGTACAACGACCATAGAAATAATCCCGAAATCTGAGAAAGATGTACCTAAAGATATAGTCGTTAGCCACTTTAACTATACACTTGTGTAGTTCCATCTCCCTAAAATATTTTCTGTGTATTTGATTTCAAATGCAAATGCAATTAATGTGCATCTATTTCTGTTTTCTTGTTATTAGCCTGTTAAATAATGCCTAGTTTGATAATCTCTGTAATGCTTACGCGACCAGCAATCAAAAAATTGTGTGGGAATATTTTCCTTCATCCTGTTTCAGTTCATTTAGTGCTTCTATCAGATTTTTAATTTGACATCTCATAAAGAAAGGAATGAAATTTTTTATTTGATTTCATTTACATTGCACATAAATGGAACTTTCCTCAGCTCCCATATTATTTATCCTATTAAATCAATGATGAGGAAAGGAATTTATTTATCTGCTAATTCAGTTTAGCTCCTGCATTGTCTGGAATTTTTATATGCAATGTGCAATATTTTACATCATAGTTCTTGCTCACTGTGGTTGGAGGATGCTATGCCACTGTGCAGAGATGAGGAATGTTTCTCCCATTAGGTGCCTTGGTTTTATGGCAACAGTGGTGTTGACTATTTGGCTATAGGTCGTAGGTTAGCTTGCCCAGCTTCCAGGGCAGAGATTGCTGGTAAGTTTATTTTGCAGATCAAAAGAAACAGTTGAGCAGAGAGTGATGGTCTCCATAAAAAGGCCTCAGCTGATAGCATGAGGAGCTCCTTTGCTGGAATATCCCTTCAGAGTAACCTTTCAATGAGGAAAGGGAGGCAAAGTTTTTATATCCCACAGTACCCAGACACTAGATTCAGGTTGCTCCCAGGAAGAGAATTTGACCCTAGATGAAGTTTTCTCTTTGGCTGAGGGTAATTATCTGTGAGCTGTAAGCTGCCTACATTCCCAATAGCTGAGGAAATGGAAATTTCAGACCTGGGGGGAGGTAATTTGTGTGGTTCACCAAGATGTCCATGACCATCCTTTCTTTGCACTATGCAGTTTCCACACAAGTTCTTAGAGAGTGCCTTCTAATTTTGATGTGTCACTTTTCCTGGATAAGCACACTGAAGGCAATGTGCGTAGGATGAAGAACACACCCTCTGTCCACACCCCACTGCAGTTTGTTCTGAGGCCGCAAATGGTACCTTTGGCCTCCGTCTCTGTCACCCATTATAGATTCCTCTCACCTTTTCTGTGTTTCCTATTGATGCGGGTGCCTTACCTACTAGGATAAGCCAGAATTTTCTATCAGTTAAATCTGAGCCACTAGTCACCATGACCTTTTGTAGTTGTCTACTTATCCCGACCATAGCTGCTGCAGGTGTCTATTTATTGTGAAAAATTGGAATAGGGTTATCAAAATGGGATCGCCTCATTGCCAAACATATTCTTCTTTGCCCGTCCATCTCTTGCTACCCAGAGTCAATTAGCCCCTACAATGATAACTTTTTTCTTTGTCTGGTGGTCTCTTGGTATGAAGATCTTGAGAAAAACAGGATGCAGCCATAACTTAAAATTGAATGGGAGACACACAGTGGCCTCTCATGGAAGTGCTCATCATCTAGGGGGCTGGACCTATAAGCTGCCCATGAAACTCAGAGCTCCACGGCTGTTAAATGAAAGTGAGTAGATCGTTGGAAGTGCTGGTAGCAGACACGTTCCTATTTTGTTTGTTTCTGGGTCTGTTTACCGTACAGGAACAGTAAGAATCAATGCTCAGAACCATTAATTTAGGGTGTTCTCTGTGTTTTAGAACACAGCCCTCTGTCTTTCAGGATATCATCTCTGAAGTGGTACACCAGGTATACCGTCCAGATAATGCTTCATTGTTTCACAGTCCAGCAGCTTCTGGCTGGTGGAGTATGTGACGGAGTCAGTGGATGCTATGGTTAGGTGCCTACTGCCAAACTTCCTTTGCTGTAAAGTGTTCATTATGCAATATCATCATATATGGGGTCCTGTGTCCTTGGATCAAAAAACTCTTAGATAATGATGCCAACTGGGCTCTAGGAGCATGTTAGGCAAAGCCTTACCTTGAAAATACACATGTTAAGATAAAATACTGTCCTTTACAGGTTAAAAGGGTCCAGTGTAGTTAATCTGCTACCAAATGCCTGGATGGACCCCCAGAAAATGTTGTCACAGGCAGACTGAGCTTAAGTCTCTGCTGATTGCAAGTTGAACATTAAGTAGCATCAATAGTCTCATTAACCTGGTTGAGTCGATCTCAGGCTATTAGTCTCATGCATAGCCTCTGCCACTTTGATGTTCTGTTTTTATCTATTGCTTCATTCATGGTCAGTGACAAAGGCTGCTGACATCAACTGTTTGACTGCTATAAAGGTCTTTAGGCCCACTTCCATAGATTCAATCACCTTGCTTTACCTCAGACCGTTTTATCTCTGATCTACCAATACTTCTCCTTCCAAGCACCTAAACAGTTACATTATTTTATATTCCCCTAGAGTGGCCAGCAATTCTACCATAGCCATGTGTCTTTCCATACAAATTAATTACCCACTCAAAGTTCTTCCCTTTAAGGAGACTGATCTGGTATACTACTACAATAGCAACCTTACCTAACAAAGGCAAACATTGTAACCTAATCATTTATGCCCTCATATTAATTTGAAATTTAACAGAAAAAGGTGATTTGTCTGAACAAAATTTTATCCTCGAACCAAATTTTGGCATTTTTCTCCTCTATTACATGGGATCCCCTGGTGGGATCCCCTACAAGGCCATGGATGTGAGCTGAGGAAAAGGCTGGTCAAGAAAGGTGGATAACATGGACCACTGGACCACTTACCCTTATGTGTGCATACCCCTCCCAGTGGTCCAAAGCAGCATACCTAATCTACCATCTCCATTGTACTGCAACTTAGTGCGTTTCACATAATGCGGCTCTTGGACAATTAAGGTTAAATGGTGTCTCCATTTTTTTACTGATAGAATAGCTCACAAGCAGATGTTTTTCAAAAGGTTTGTCATTCTCCATTATGGTTAATCCTGAACCCTGTGCATCTATGTTCTAATTTTTCTATAGGAACTCTCCATAAACCAAAAATTATATCCTTTCTAGCTAAATGTCCCATAGGCTGGACCTACTTTAGCACCTTTGCCTGCTTTAGCTCCTACCCAAAGCTGGAAGCCTTCCATATTCTCTGGAGTCATGGGTTAGAAAAGTACTCCTAGCTGATGTGCATGCAGAGGTCTAGTAGGTCTTATCCTTCCCTCATTATAGTAGGAGTTTTCCTTTACTTTGGATTTGTTGTGGACTTCTTTATCTTCTGTTTAATTCTCTAAAGTTAAAAAATGAATTTTACATTATTACCATACATATTGCCGTTCATCTTTATATTGTGCAATACCAATTTTAAAAGCAAATATAAGAACATTTAATTCCTCTGAGGAATCATCAAAAATGACATAATTCCTATTTTGTAACTCACACATGCATATGCATTTCATCTTTCAGAAGTGGAAGTGCTCCATAAAACTAAGTCAACCATTTTTATTTCACTTCTTGATAATGCACGCATTCTACCAACACTCAGCCTCCAGGTTCCTGTGACTAAGGATTGACTGAAGAGAAAGAGCTGAGGTTGCTTTTTCGTTCCTTTCCTTCTATGCGATCACTCTCAGCCTAAGTGGTTGACTAATACAGGCAAGTAACAAGAGTAGTAAAGGAGATATAGGATCCTGGGGTCATGTGTGTTTCTTAGAATGTAACTGCCTTCTTTCTGAGTTTAAAGAAAGTTTTGGTTCAGTTGAAAAGTATGTCCCTTCAGCACCTCTATTTATATCATCATAAGTGTAACACTTTTTATTTTTTCTGAGTCTCACTGAATTTCCATGCTACCTGGTTCCACTGGAATTCTACACTCAAGAATACTATGTGCAAATGCCACGACAGGAACGGAAGAGTACATAGACCGTACACATTCCATCTCCTCTACTCATAGGCATAGTCTTTGTTAAATCACACTTTCCCTATGTAACATAAAATCAAAGGTAAATTAAGAATTTCAAGACAGTAACAGCAGAGACTTAAACCAAACGGCCCTTCTGAGCTCAGAGGCAGATGATAGGCCCATGAAGCTGGTTCGGCCATTGGTTGCTCTGAAGGAAAACAGGAGAAATTATTACCATATACATTTGCTTTAAAATTGCACAGTCTCTCATCTTCAGGACCTGGCTTCTTTTTAGGCCAAAGAAAATCTAATTTCCAGATCTGAGATTTGGCTTGGATCCTGTAACTATATAAGATATTGCAACACTTTACTGAGATAGCTGCCTTCGTGCTCTGTGCCACCATCCTTTATTTATTTTATTATTTTAATTGTGAAACAACCTTTGTTTTCTACCCTTTATCTTACCCCTAGGAACCCTACAGCTTTCTGCAGGTCAGGGTCTCCTGCCAGCAACTTGCTTATGTGCCCACAGCCCATTTGATGGTTAAGCACTGTCACATAGCCTCTATTATTTTGAGATCCTATAATTCCCTTTGCTATCAATTAATTCAGTTATTTTCTTTTTTATTTATTTCTTTTTTTTTTTTAGAGACAGAATCTCATTTTGTTGCCCTCAGTAGAGTTCTGTGGCATCACAGCTTACAGCAACCCTCCAGCTCTTGGGCTTAGGCGATTCTCTCGCCTCAGCCTCCAGAGTAGCTGGGACAACAGGCACTCTCCACAAAGCCTGACTATTTTTTGTAGCAGTTTGGCTGGGGCTGGGTTTGAACCCTCCACCCGTAATATATGGAGCTGGTGCCCTACCCACTGAGCCAAAGGCATCACCCAGTGAATTCAGTTTTATGAAATCGTCTTCCACCATCTTCCCTGGCTTACAAAGGATGACCACCACTGAGCTTCTCAATGATGTTGGGGCCCTTAACATCAGAATATGCCATACCACTGGTAAATTTACTGTCCTCTGAAATTACACATGTAATGGTCACATGGTGCTTTATGTGTCTCTGAACATTCTAATTCCCTTCTTTTATAAATTTTGACAATAATTCCCACACTTATCTTTCACATTGTCTGGTCCAGTGTTTCGTTCAAGCTACTAAGAGCCATTCTAGCCACATGCTATCACTATTTTCTTGGCCTTTGCTAGAATGTGAAATTCTATGTTATGGAAGATTGTCCCAATATTTATAAACTATTTCTTTTTGAGACAGTTTTACTCTGTTGCCCAAGCTAGAGTGCCATAGTGTCATAGCTCATAACCTCAGACACTTAGGTTAAAACAATCCAAACAATCCTCTTGCCTCATCTTCTTGAGTACTTAGGACTACAGGCACCTTTCACAATGTCCAGCTCATGAATTAAATTAATCTTTCTTGCTTTAGCACTATCAGGATCTAATCCCATGCATCTTCTATGGGAACCTACTGATATATGTTGGTCAACTTCTATAGCTCCTTTGGGGCTGGTCTTTTTCTGCTATAAAAAACTCAGGACTTTCCTGGCTATATTATATTGAGATATTGGTGGCCAGATTATATTGAGATGTTGGCAGCCAGAAGAGCAGGTGGCAATACAGTCTAATGGACTAGGTATTTCCTTGCAAGGAAAAATCATCTTCATCATCTTTAATCATGAGGAGTGCTGGCCTATAACTAAGGGAGTGAACTAATATTGAAGGTCAACATTTTAGGAGGAATCTAGTAATTTAAATTTTCAAATGCAAGTACACAGATGTCCCTATCCAAATCCCAGGATCTCACTCCTTTGACACAGAAGACTTTTCAGGTTGAGAATTAAACCTATTTTCAATATCTTGTATCTTTAAAGGTTAAGGTATGATATTATCCTTAGTTTTTTCAGGTCTCCAGTTACAAGAGATGAGAATCTCTTTATATGCTGCCAGGATTTTCATACTTAATGTTTAATTGGTGATTAACTGGCCTCAGTCTTGCATTATTTTTCTTCAGCATATTGCATAGCCCATAGAATTGTACAATTTTGAAATTATTTTCTCAGCCTGATACATTGCTCCTGCCAATGAATTTCCTCCCACCTGTGAAGTTTTAACAATCATGTGCCAGGAATATCAGCCTCCATATACCATCACCACTGAATTCCTCACTGACAACCAGTTAGAGGGTCAGCCAGCTCCAATATTTCCTTTCAGAGCCTGTTTCCTCAAATCATTCCTGGTACCAACACTATTGGTCAGATTCCCAGGGAAATAGACTCTAATGTGGAGATTTACATTTAGGTAATGTATTAGTGACTACTCTTAAGATCAATATCTGGGAACATTTAAAAGGAAAAGAGAAAGGAAGTAAAGAGAAGAACTTCATTTTTAATGTAATTTCTACAAAAGCTTCAGCTGATACCATGTTGCAGTCTAGAACCTTTCATAGTTGTTCTGATATAAGAGGGGCCAAACCTTTAAACAGCTCTATTGACCAGTTACTGAAAATGGCCTGTCCTTGGGGAGTGGTTGTGACCTTAGTCAAGGCAGGTCTCTAAAATCTAGAGATATTTCCAGATAAACTTTCTTCAGCAGAAGAATGAATCCTATAGTTCAGAGGGTTTCAGGGCTGGGTCATCATGAGCAGTGTACCTTCTGGCACTGGGGACTGATTTCATGGAAGACATTTTTCTGTGGATGGAGTTGGTGATACTTTCTGGATGATTGAAGCACCTCACTCTCTGCCTAAGATTATCAGGCACAGGAGTCTCATATGTGCAGTTTATGGTAGGTTTTGTGCTATCAAAATCTAAGGCCACAGCTTATCAGGCAATGATGAAAATGATGGAGAGTAGCTGTAAATACAGACGAAGCTTCTCTTACTTTCCTACTGCTCACCTCTGGCTATGCAGCTTGGTTCCCAGCAGGCCATGGACTGGCAGCCGTCAGTGGCACTAGGGGTTTGGGATTATGCTATTATATCATTTACTTGCCATGGTTCCAAAACTATTTTAGGGAATATCATCAAGAAATAATCTGAACCGATTCTAGTTTTCCTTATTTAATTTGTTTGGTAAATTATATAAAATAAAATGAAAACATGACATTATTTTCCAGAAACTCTAATTGAGAGGGATCAAATTAGATTTCTACACATCAGTACTTTTCATAGGGTAGAACACTGACAGTGTGTCCAAAAGCACTGATGCAGAGCCAGTGAGATTTCAAATTCACACTCTTCTCAGTGGCCAAATAACACCATTCACCTTGTTTTTAATTTTTATTAATGACCTCATAGTATCAACTGGTAAATTATAGTTTCAACCTCATCTGAAACAGTTGATTTAGTGTGACATTTAGAGAGAGTTTGAATACTTCAGTATACCTATATCTATTTATCTATGTTTTCTTGCCTTCTTTTAAAAATATAAACTACTAATTTTAATCTACATTTTGCCAGTTTTTAGTTTTTTAATTTGAATGAGGTACAATTAATTCCTTTTTGTATATAGTTCTATGAATTTTCACAAATATGTACTCACATGGTCACCCCTAGGGCCACCAGGGAAGAAGACAGTTCTATCATCTTCATAGAAGTCTGTTGTATCACTTCAAGCCCTCCACTCCCTTTTGAATCTGGGCAATCACTATTTGGTTCTCTGTGTCTGTAGAGCTGTTTTTTTTTCCAAAATGTCTTACATGCTGATTCATACCATATGTATATCGAATTTTGAGTCCAGATTTCGTTGCATAGCTTATGACATTCAAGATTCATTCATTTATACATAGTTTGTTTTTATTGCAGAATAATATTCCATGGTACAAAGTTACTGTCATTTGTTTCCCCATTATCTAATTAAGAAACATTTGGCTTGTTTTCAGAGTTTGGTGATTTTGAATAAGGCTCCTGAAGAGGATATAAAACATGTTCTGTATAAATAAATGTTTGGATTTTATATGGATAAATATTCAGGAATGGTTTGCTGGATCATATGGTAAGAGCATATTTAAATTTATATTAAATAGGCAAACTATTTTTAAAAGTGTGTCTCCATCAGCAGTGTATGAAAGTTATATTTGTTAGATGCATTCCTTAGCTTTTGGTATTGTCGGTATGTTGTCATGGTTTTAGCAAGCAATATGCCTACAAATTCTGTTTCACCTTACTTAGATTTCAGTGTTAGATTTCAAAACCTTTGCTATACTGTTTGTTTCTGCTCCTGGTACACTCCTTTCAGGTATTGGACTTAGGTGGGAGTTTATATCTTAGTTTAGTTCTCAAGGCCTTTGTAATGCTTTTTTGGAAGGATTCCACGTATGCATAGAATTTGGGAATGAGCCTCAGACTTGTGAGCCACAGAATTAGAATATCCCCTTTCTCTGTATTTCTCTTCTCCAGGATTTTCTTCACACTTGCGGGCTCAAAGAAGTCCTTTTTCCCAGTTTCTCTGGCAATTCAGATGTTCTTTTAGCATTTCGGCCTCCCACACTGCTGCACAGTTCCACCTGCTGAACCCTTCCTTGGCTAAATGTTTAAAAAGAGAGAGAGAGAGAAATAACAGGGATTCCTTCAATAGCTTTTATATCACAAGAACCCCTTTCCTATTCCTCTATTCAAAGTAATTATTTTCTCTTGGATTTCAGGTGTAAAGCTATTATCAGGGCAACTGTGCCTTGGGAAGAAATCAGTAGAGGAAAGAAAGAACAGAGCTAGAATGATAGCAAGAGAGACAGAGAAAGGGAGTGAGAAATAGCAGGGATTTCCTCCACATTTATTAGCTCACAGTCTTCTTTTTCCAATTTTCCAGCCAATAACATGGATTTCCTGTGGATGTTTTGATGTTCGTACCAGTGGTTAAGTTTTTCAATTTGGCCTGATCTCAATTCAAAGGAAGGGCAAAAAAAGCGGGTATCCTAACAGTTGACTTCCCTCTAGAATAAAGTTGCCACAATTTATCAATGTGTTCAGAGTTGCTTTCTATATTTTATTTCAAAACAGGACTTCTATTTTTCTCTCTATAATAAACTTATCCAAGCAAGTTCATTGTAGGCAGTATCTTCCTGCTGCAATCTATGCAACTTCTTACTATAGTAGAATGTGGCATCTACGATAGAACCACGGAGAGGTGTGGGTGGTGCATGGCCTTTAGAAAAGTCTGTCATCTACGTCACTTTGGCATTGGGATTCAGTTTCTGTATCCTCATACAGCCATTTTAAAGATATGATTTAAATGTTTAATTTTTTTCTTTAATTTCAAACGTAGCTAACCAATAAATTAACTTTCTGTCATTTGATATCTGCCATAATTATGTATATTTTTAAGCTGGATAATGAAGTAACTAAAATTAATGGCCAAAATGATTTCATAATTATTCAGAAAATAGGTCCTACGGTATTACACCTAAATAAAGAATATGCAATTAGTTTGCCAATGTCACCATTTATGTGTATTAGGAATGTGTCATGAGCTAAAGGTGAAAACATAATATGATAAATGAATTTAGATGAAGCATTAATTTCCTGTCAAACTTTTCTGAGAAGTTCTCCTTCTCAGAATGAAGTTCTCACATCATTTCCTGTTACCATCTGAGGTCTTACACTTATTCTAAATGAAACTATTCCTTTCCCCTTTTAACCTGAAGTCTTTAATTTGAGAATAAATATATTATACTCTTTTAGAAGGTAGTTTAAAAATCTTGTATAAATACATAAATTCAGAAAGAAAGGCTTCATTCAAATGTGAGAAAGCATAACCTTCCTGCCCTTATTTCTTGTTCTGAATAGCAGCAC
>CAUYQV010029934.1:0-10150 GCA_963574575.1 Galagoides demidoff | reverse complement strand
AAAAAAAATGGCCGGGCGTTGTGGCGGGCACCTGTGGTCCCAGCTGCTTGGGAGGCGGAGGCAGGAGACTCGCTTGAGCCCAGGAGTTGGAGGTTGCTATGAGCTGTGATGCCATGGCACTCTACCCAGGGGGATAGCTTGAGTCTCCATCTCAAAAAAAAAAAAAATCAGATGAGGGTACAAATGATGAGGTCACATTGTTTGCCACTGTTAAGTAAACATCAAGTTGTAGTTGAGCCCTTCACCCAGGAGGTGTGCTTTACATTGTGTGCATTAGGTGAGAGCTACCAGTCCCCTCCCTCCTCTTCCTTTCCTTTCCTCCCCTTCCCTTCCTCCCTACTGACTTGAATTTAATTTTGTTTTTCTCTCATGTGGGGGTGTAGTTATTTATCTATTGCTTTCTTTTTTTATTATTATTTTTTTTAGAGACAGAGTCTCACTTTGTTGCCCTCGGTAGAGTGTCTTGGAGTCACAGCTCACAGCAACCTCCAGCTCCTGTGCTTAGATGATTCTCTTGTCTTAGCCTCCCGAGTAGCTGGGACTACAGGCATCCGCCACAATGCCTGGCTATTTTTTGTTGCAGTTTGGCCGGGGCTGGGTTTGAACCCGCCACCCTCAGTATATGGGGCAGGTGCCCTATCCACTGAGCCACAGGCGCCGCCCTGCTTTCATATTAGTATTGAGTACATTGGATGGCAAGCCTCCATTTTTTTTTTATAGCCGAATAGCATTCCATGGTATTCATATGCCACAATTTATTAATCCATTCATAAGTTGATGGGCACTTAGGTTGATTCCACATCTTGGCGATTGTAAATTGAGCTGTGATGAACATTCTAGTGCAAATGTCTTTTTAGTAAAATGAACTTTTTTGTCTACTGGGTAGATACCTAGAAATGGGATTGTGGAATCAAATGGAAGATCTACTTTTAATCTTTGAGGATTCTCCATACTTCTTTCCATAGCAGCTGTATCAGTTTGCAATCCTACCAGCAGTGTAAAAGTGTTCCCTTCTCTCCACATCCATGCCAGCATCTGCCGCTTTTGGACTTTGTGATTTGAGTATTGCCCGTCAGATTTCCTCACCCCAAATTAGACCATCAAAGCAGGAGATAATTTGTTTATCTATTTATCCCCCACATCTAGAACAGTGCCTGGCCCCATCCTGATGCTTGATTAACATTTGTTCAGTACAGTGGAAACTCCATGTTGACCCCCTCCCTGCATTGATCACCTCCTGAAGGTGACCTCATCTTCATAGACCAGACATGCACCACATGTACATATCAGCACAGCAGGCCTAGTTCCTTATGTTGACCACCTCTGTATGTTGACCTGTTTGTTACACTCCCTTGAGTGGTCAACCTTCAGAGGTTCTACTGTATATGAATAGATAGTGTCTGCAGTCCAGTGCCAGAGCGGAGGCACCATACTCAGTTCTTACCCTGCAAATAGTGGAGTAGAGAATGAGCTGTAGGGAAAGCATGAGTGGTTCATAGTTGGTCATATTATTTGTGGCAGACTCGATGTATATTTGCCTATTCAAGCCCAATAAATGCTGGTGGTATTTTTAGTAGAGGTTAATGAGAAGCAGCATCTCCAAGAGGGTACATGTGCTTGGGGTGAATGGCTGGGTCACTTGCCTTTCTCACACTTCACTGGGAGCCTTCTCAGCAAACTTCCAGAAAGCTCTCTGTACGGTTTCACCTGCCAGGGGAGGCAGGGTCGCTCTTCCTGAAACCTGAGGACTCCAGGGAGGATGAAATGATCTGTGCGTGGTGTTTTGCCAAAGTGGCTCTAAACATACGTGTGATTTTAAAATTGTTTTTACAATGAGAGTGAATGTTTTAAAAAATAGGTTTATAAAAATCAAGTTTTTAAGTTTATAAAAACAAAGAGAACACCTCCTCAATCTCTGTTGGGTTACAACCCAAAGGAAACAACCAGAAATTGAAATTGTGTGACAGAAAGTAAAATGTTCCCTTCCTATTTCTCTGTCCTCCTCCTTCGTCTCAGCCCTGTTCTTTTTTCTCTTTATCTCTGCTTTTATTTTCCTAATTCCCTATGTTCTCTGGGGAGGATACCTGGTAAAATAAATCTGTGGTGCTGGGGGCTTAGTAAAATGCTGGTCACAGCTCAGCTCACCTAACGAAGGTGCTGGTGGAAATCCTGGTAAGTTTTCTTTATTTAAAGATTCTCAGTGTTTTTTGAATTTAACAATCATCTTGAGCATTTACTAACCATATTGTTCCGATGTATAATTATATACATCTTTTATTATACCTTTCTAAGGGAGTAAAGGTTATACATTTTATGCATCATGGGAATTTTGATTCATTTGAACCACAATGAATCAAGGGAAATCAAGTTACTGCTCCTTTTCATTTTCTTGGACTAATAAAAATATGTTCAAGTAAAGCAGAGTGATTATGGTACAGATACGAACCCCTTTTTCTCCTACTCTTACCCTCATAAAAAAAAAATTCCAAATCCCCCCACCCACTTTTGGAAACAGTGTGTTGTAGCAGCTGGAAGGAATGTCTACACCCTGCATATGAGCAAAACCACCTGGTTGAGTTGGTTTGGTCAGGTCTTAGAGATATAATGACAATAAAATATGTATCAGGGGTAACTTGTAGTTTTGCTGGTTACATTGCTCCTGAGGGGAATAACAAATTCATGTCATAGCAGCAGTCTAATTTTTTCCATCCTAAATAACTTAAAAATAATTAAAATCTAAAATCCACTATGTGAAATGGTGTGCCTTTTGTGATGCCCTAATAAAGATTTTTACCGTACACGCCCCTTTCCTATCTGCCAAGAGAAGGGGGAAATTTGCTAATATCTGAGTGTCACCTTCCTCCAAGCAATCAGCAATGATTTTTCTCTCAAAGGGAGCTTTCATCCTAATGTTTCAGGTTCATTTTATTATTACTTCTGGCTTCTTAAAAAAAAAAAAAATAGGGCTTCTATAGGGTCACTTTTTTTTTTGATAAGTTAAAAAAAAAAGGCTAGTTAGTACATTTCATCCATAATAGTTTCTTCTCTTTTCCACATTCATGAGAGAATTAGACCATCCTCTGTGAGACAAAGCCTCACCTCTGGGAGACAGTGGGTCACGAGGCTGGGGTGAGTGGACACGTGGGTGGCATAACCCAAAGGATTCTTTAACGGGTCTCTGTTTTACAATAATAAACACTTCAACATCCCACTTCTATAAACTTCTGCATCCCAGAAATCATTCTTTTCTTCATTCCAGGCACGAATGACCTGGGAAATTCACCTGCAGGGTGTTTGGTAATTAATTAGTTTTCTCTATTTAGATCCAGGAGTGATAGTTTAAGAAGCCTAAAGAGAATTAAAGGATTTTGTGTGTGTGTCTGTCTGTGATCAATATTTATCACAGAAATTATAAAGAAGGGAAAATACATGTAGTACACATGTTCAATAAATACCTAATTTCAGTGCATACTTTTTCTAATTATTAAAAAGAAAAAGAGCAGAGAAATTGATGTCCTTGAGATTCTTTTCTTAAAACTTCTTACCCATTGCATTTTAAATTCCAGCTTTTTCTTCTCTCTGGACTTTCCCATCATTATTTCACTGATGTTGAGTCCCTGCCTTTTGGCTTGAATCTGCCCGAGGAAGTCTTTCCTGCACTATGTCAACCTGCTGTGAAAACACAACAGCTTGTGTGTTTCAAACTTCTGTGCCCCGAGACTCTTGTCAATCTGGGTTTATGCCTGAGCTACGATTAGATCTGCTCCATCCCTCTCGTTGCTTAGATTTCCAGCTTGAATATCATTTTTCCTCCAGGAGGATGAGCTGGCCTTTTGGCTTGCTGAAGGATACCTGCCACTGACTCTTCCCCTTTCGGATCCCGAGAGTTTTGCAAATTCCCACTGACGTCTACTCTTTATTGCTCGAAAAGGAATACTGAGTAACATTCTATGCTATTTTAATGAGATGGATGTGAAACCTTTGTATCTGCTCTTAGAATAGGACGAATTGTTGGTGTTAGAGATAGCAAAGGTAACTAAATAGTAAGGGCATGAAAAGTTGCAGTTATCTTTTTAAAAAAAATGTTTCCATCCTTGGTCATCATTCTGTAGTTTCAGAGTCAGAGGTACAGTTAAACGTTTATGCTTTCATCTGACCCCTGGTAACTCTAAGGCAGCATCTGAGCTGACCGTGCCTACAGAATATTAGCATCATCCAAATACGCTGGGTTGAGACCCAACTTGTCTTACCTCCGTAGCTAATGTGACACTGATAAAACAGTGTTCTGAAGATGCTTCATTTGTGTTAGTCAGGCTCCCTCTTATCTTGTCCCCAATCATAAAAATTAAGTGATGCACAGAAATTGCCTAAGGAACAGATGTCACCCATATAGGAAATGTTTTAAATAGCCTGTGTTTGTAACAGTTCTGCGTGTGCAGCCCAAATCCTCCACATCTTTCTTTGCTTGCTTTCTTACGGCATCATTTGCATGTAGAAGAAAGAAGATTTTAAAAAAAAAGATTAAAAAAAACAAAGGCGGATTGTTCTTTTTTTCTGAGAACATCTGTCCTTGTGATCAAGTATCCACATAATTGGGTCCGTTTTCTTTCCGTGCCCTCAGTTTGCTGTTGTAAAGGCAGCTGTTTCATCACTCTGAGACCTGAATTTCGTGAGATAATGACGAGTGCTGTCTAATGAGTTGAAATGGAGGGACAATCTTGTTGTAATGGTGAATTTTACATAATATTGAGGCAAGTATACTCAAAAAGTGAAGGAAGTTGAGAATTAATATGAAAGGTTTAGGATAGAATTACTCTTCTTCTAAGATTTACTGTGCTCATGTCATCTACCCAGTTTTGGGTATAGTTAGTCTATTTTAAGTTTTTTTTTACTGCATTTTCAGGATTTTTATCAATGTGGGTCACACTTGGGCTTTGGGTGCATCCTGAAACATTAAATATAAATTATTCTCTGTACGTGTTATAATTTAAAAAAAAGTTTTCATTTTTAAAGTCTTTATTTTTCAAGAGGAGAGTCCCCCAAACTTCATAACCTCAAACCATAACACTGATAATCAGCAGAAAATGGGCATACTAGTTGCTCAAAATTAAAAGGTGAAGTTTAAAATTGAGTAGAGGCCGAGGCAGGTGGATTGCCTGAGCTCGTTTGAGACCAGCATGAGCAAGAAGGAGATCCTGTTACTACTAAAAATAGAAAAACTAGCCAGGCATTGTGGTAGGCACCTATAGTCCCAGCTACTTGGGAGGCTGAGGTAAGAGAATCACTTAAGCCTAAGAATTTGAGGTGGCTGTGAGCTGTGATGCCACAGCACTCTATCCAGAGTTACATAGAGAGACTCTGTCTCAAAAAAACAAACAAGCAAACAACAACCAAAAAAACCAATTAACTGGAGATTTCTAGCCAGATGAAAGTATTTTTTGTTCTTTTCTAAACAGTATAAAATATTTTTGGTCTTGCATATAGAGCAGCTAGTGAGAGTCATATAATAAAGCTTTCAAAAGTACTTAGAGAAAGATTTAAATTAATAGTTACCATGTAGACACTGATTATTGAAGCACTCATTAAAGCATCTTCTGTGTACCCGGGCTTTGTTCAGTATATGTCGGAACCAAGTGCAGGGTTTTCTAAAATATTTCACCTGTGCTATATCCAATAGGGATACCCTGGTCACTTACATATTTCACCTCTTCTTCAAGTCATTTTTGGATAGGCCTTCCCACATATTGATCAGCTAATCCAGAAATATTTCATCAGCATCTTTTAGCTATCCACTTGCAAAGGCCCAACTTGGTCTGTCCTCTGGTTCTATGCCATCTTCTTCATGTTTTAAATCTCTAACTCAGTTCACTGTGATGCCAATTCTAAGGTAATTTGCTGTTTTCTCCCTTGTTAACTGGATTATTTTAATGCCTCAGAGTCTCTCTACCTTACACCGTTTGTATCTAAATACCACACATCCTTGTTGCCCCAGATTCTTCATAGGGTCCACTTGAACTTCACTTTGCCATCTTGAGCATGGATGTTTTGAGACACCTTACTTTATTCTTATATTTACTATTGCTTTCTATTGAGCA
The DNA here is from genome assembly GCA_963574575.1 of Galagoides demidoff. Lineage (NCBI taxonomy): Eukaryota > Metazoa > Chordata > Mammalia > Primates > Galagidae > Galagoides > Galagoides demidoff. The sequence goes on along the minus strand of CAUYQV010029934.1, from coordinate 4,055 downwards.
TTCTCTTGACCTAAGAGGTTTAATTTTGGAATTTTACATTATTTCATTTGTTGAGGTCTTTGGATCCTTTTGGAGGATGGTGAACAATGGGATCAATCTGGAGCCCCTCACATTCCCTTCAGGAGCAGTGGTTATAGTGGGGTTTGAACTTTGATGTTATTGTTCTTGTGATGTCTACTACTGATTTCTGTGGTTACTGAATTCCAGTAAGACCAGGGGTTAAAGGAAATGTCAAGTTCAGCCAGCGTATGTTGCAGTTATTTTGTTGTCCAATTTGTGAATACTACCTCAAAGCCAGACTGGTGTATCAGGCCTAAGTGAACAAATGATTCTAAAGAAAAAAAAAATGACAAATTTCCTGTATCTTCAAGAAATTCATCTAAATTCTAAGACCTTGAGAAATAAATGACGGCTAGCTACCATTTCCGCCATATTTATTACTATTGGCATTTTAAAATCTTATGTCTAGGATAGAGAAGGGCGCATACTTCTTCCATAACCGTGTCACTGCCCTTTATGTTTGAATTGAGATGTGTGCATTTGGGGACCGTGATGAAGGGCCCTGTTGATCAGTGAAACCAGTGTGAGTGTTGATAGGGACGTGATTTCTTGAATGCAACGAGTCATGTGCACCAGTGTGGCTTTGGTGACCCTGATGCCTGAGCACTCCTTTGAGAACAGAGTCTAACTTTGGCCCTTACCACCATCCTTAGGCAAAGGGCCCGAGACCCTGTACGCAGGGCAGAAGCTCAACGACAATGAGTGGCACACCGTTCGGGTGGTGCGGAGAGGAAAGAGCCTTAAGCTGACCGTGGATGACGATGTGGCTGAGGGTGAGTGTTACTGTGCTGAAATCCATCTCTCCTTCTCTCCCATCCCTCTCAGGCACTCAGTGGGCATTTTAACGTGAATTTTTCTCAAAATCTTTTGTTTTACTCAATAGAAGTCCCAAATCATTTTTTCTGTTGACAAACTCAGGCAAGACTAAGATCTTTTGCTATATTTTATAATCCCTTTCTGTTGATCAATATTATGAAACTTGTCCACTACCATAATGGTATGGTACCAGCCTCTGTCGTTAGGCATGAAGTACATGTCTAGGAGACACATGTGGGGTTCTACAGATTCTTCTATTATTTAATCATTTGGGAGTAATTTCTCAATGATCCTCCCATCTGCTGCTTCCTTCTGTCCATGAATGGGTCACTCTTTACCAGAGGAAATGGATAAGCCAGAAATTCAGGTAAAATTAAGTACCCAGAAGAGTGCATGGCACTTAACAGGTGCTGAATAGTGTTTAAAGAATTGTTTATGTATTTAATCATTATTAATCCAGTGCCTATTATGTACTAATCACTGTCTTAGATGGCTCTTGGAATACAGTGGTGAGCAAACAGGCTGACCCTCAGCCTGGTAGTGTATGTATATGCCCCTTGCTTCATGCATTAGGGAGGCCACGACTGAATGAGTGAATCCACACCAAGGTAAAGGAACATTCAGAGATATACACAACTAATGAGAATTTCCTGAGCACCGGTTATATGTCAGCAGCATGCTAGAATTGTAGAAGACTAAAAAGAAGGGCAAGAGATTAGCTGTTTCCTCAAATAATGAACCAGTGAAGTAGACTAGGTAGGACTCTAGTATTTGAAAATAGGATAAGGAAATATAATGAGATTCTAATTGGGATGGGTGAGATTGTGATTTGGCAATCATGAGAGAAAGTAACCAGTTTGGCTGGAGAAACCAGGAGTGGTGGGTGCGTCTGACTGATGAAGTATAGTATGGGAGACGGACTCTCCACATGCAGCCTTACATACTACATCCTGGGAGTCTGCTCCCTCTGATACTGTGGAGCAGTACATACCAGTGAGGTAGAATCTTGTCCATATAAAAAAGGAAAACTTGGGTTAGCACGAGGTGTTATGTGTAACACCGTTGGCATCAGACCAGGGCCCTGATGTTAACTCTCTCCCATTATTCGCCATTGCTGGGCTATGCCAAATGAAGCCAGCGTCCTCAGCTGCCTCTGGAGTGTCTTCTGTGAATAGGACAGTCAGGTGAGAGTCAGGCATTTAAGATAGTCATTGCCACTTGCTTTATGCATTTGGGACAGATACACAAAATCTCTTTCTCCTCATTTCTTCATCTTCAAAACTGAAACAGTATCATTTCTAAGGCCCTTTTTACCAACATAAATAATCTACAATTTGGGGTCATTGAATTTTATACTTATGAGCCTGAGCTTCTACACTATCTGAATCAAGAGTTATAGTGAAGCCTGTGTGTGTGGGTAGGTCTGTTTGTATGTGCGAGTATATATGTGTATGCATGTATATGTGTGTAGGGGTGTGTGTGGTGTATAGGTATATGTTAAGAATATGTGTGTAGGGGTGTGTATGTATGTATACGTTTGTGTGTGTCTGTTGTGGGGGGTGTTCAGGTATGTACGTGTAGGGGTGTGAGTGTGTGTGTGTGTAGCAAAGCCAATCTGTGGCTGGAGGAGTGTCTGGCATACTCCTGGTGCTCAGCAAGCATTAGATGCTACGTTAGCTGTTCTGCACATATCAGCTCCTGTAATCTTCTGTAATCCAACATAGTCTTTCAAAGGAAGTGTTCTTAATGCCATTTTACTTTGAGAAAGTTGTGTAATCCAAATCCTTGCCTTTTGATTCCACAAAGTCAGGAAGCTGTTTGGCATACTTCACAATCCATGGGATTGAAAATGATTTACCTTACAGTACTACACAATAGAATAAAATGCTTTGGAGTGAGGTGGGGAATACATTTCTGGAGGTAGACTGCAACATTCAGCCTCTCTCTCGCAAAAACCAAAGACAAACAGAGCCACGACACCTATCCAAAGCACTCCAGTGACACACACACAGTTTAGTAGTGGGTGGTGAAGTTACTGGTTTGCCTGCCTAAAGGGAAGCTTGCCGTTATGAAATGAATAGTTTAAAAAAGAGAGATGTGCAAATAGTCTTAGAATTTAGAACCCACAGTCAACCTGAATTAGTTGTCCAAGTAATCCCCATAAGCAGTTAGTGCAGGCAGGGTCCTGCCAAGGCAGTGGCGCTGAGTCACAAACTCCTCTGGGCTAAGCTGAGCATCTCCTTCGCAGCGTGTTCTGAGTAGTAGCCACTAGATGGCGACCACACTCCACTGTCTCCTGGCAGTGAGTTCCTTTCACCTTCCTTGGAAAAGACATACCCTGAAAACAGTCACAAAGAACCGCAAAACGGAGGGTAGGGTAGTGTATATTCCCTCTCTTGGTTATTATTTTTTGGAATCTTTGAAATAAAGGTAATTATAAACTAATCTTTGTTTTACCACTAATAACTAAAACCATGGAATGCCCAAGTCATTGGGTAGTTTGATTTTTGAAATTCAGGGAGCTCTTTCATGTTCAGCTTTGCTCTCAACGCCACTACTGATGTAAGAAAGCAGCCAGACAGACAGGGAAAGGACAGGAAAAGGGCTATTTGCTTATGCGTTGCAACCTTGGGTTGCTTTCTACAGTGATAAAGGATTTGAGAATTTTAATTTTGGTTCACAGAAGTTATAAAATCAGGCAATGAAACTGAAATACCATACAGTCTCCAGATTATTAAGTAGCTTCCTATCAGCTTATTTAGTAATCCCTTTCATGCTGTTTTAGGTCCCCTAGTGTGCCGAATTTTCAGCTGTTTTGTAGAAGTGATGTGAAGAATAGGTCAAACTCAAGAAATTGAAAGCAAGGAAAAAATATCCCTCAAAATATTCCTCAACTATTTATCATTTGTGGTAATAAGACTGTATTTTTGGAAAAGTATTAAGTTCAGCTGAAAGATAATAATGATCCATTGATTGAGCTGTATTTCTATTATTACGAATAAATTCACAGCTCGGCGCCTGTGGCTCAATCGGCTAAGGCGCCAGCCACGTACACCTAAGGTGGCGGGTTCGAATCCCCAGCCCGGGCCCGCCAAACAACAATGATGGCTGCAACCAAAAAATGGCTGGGTGTTGTGGTGGGTGCCTGTGGTCCCAGCTACTTGGGAGGCTGAGGCAGG
>CAUYQV010029931.1:0-28417 GCA_963574575.1 Galagoides demidoff | reverse complement strand
TGATTTCTCCATCAATTTTAAAGCTTAGCTCAGCAGGATATAGAATTCTGGGCTGGAAATTGTTCTGTTTAAGTGGATTAAAGGTAGATAACTATTGTCTTCTTTCTTGAAAAGTTTCATTAAAGAAATCTGTAGTCACCCATGGATTTGCCCCTGTAGGTCAACTGGTGCTTACTCCTGGCAGCTTGAAGAATCTTTTCTTTTGTTTTGACTTTGGACAGGTTCATCACAATGTGTCTTGGAGAAGCTCGGTTAGCGTTGAGGTGACCTGGGGTCTGATATCCCTCTGAAAGGAGTGTGTCAGAATCCTTGGTGATATTTGGGAAATTTTCATTTATAATATTCTGTAGTATGGCTTCCATTCCCCTGGGGCATTCTTCTTCTCCTTCTGGGATACCTATAAGTCATATGTTTGGATGCTTCATAAAGTCCCATAATTCTGTCAGTGAATGTTCTGCTTTCTCTCTTTTTTCTTCCTCTTGAACTATCTGAGTTAGCTGAAGAACTTTGTCCTCTACCTCTGAGATTCTTTCTTCTTCATGGTCTAATCTGTTGTTGATACTTCCTATTGCATCTTTAAGTTCCATATTTGACTGTTTCAGTTCCTTCAGCTCTGCTATATCGTTTCTATATTCTTCATATCATTCATTTCTAATTTGATTCTGTTTTTGGATTTCTTTCTGATTAATTTCCACTTTATCAGCAGTTTCCTTCATTGTTTTCATGATCTGTATTCTAAATTCCCTTTCTTTCATTTCTAACATTTCTTTATAGGTGGAATCCTTTGCAGTAGCTACTTCACAATCCCTGGGGTGGGGTGGGGGGTAGCTCTGGACTGGTTTTTCATGTTGCAAAAATTTTTCTGCTGATTCTTCCTCATGAGTGTTTTTTCTTTTATGTTTCCTTACCCTAATTTTCCTTTCACTTCCTCTTGTTCTTTAAGTTACTGTGCCTCTGGACTAGGGTTTCAACGAGTCAGCTGCCAATGGGATTAGACCAAATGAACACACAACCACTTGCCAGTTCTCCACTGCTTTTGTCCTCCCCATGGGGTCCAGAAGTCTCTCACTGACTCCCTGAGTCACCAAAGGGATGTTTCTGGGCAGATCCCATCAGCCAGAGATGCCTGGAGTCTTCTCTCTCCAGTCTAACCATGCCCAGTTGCAAGGGTGTGTTATTTGGCTGCCATCTTAGCCTTGTTCCTGAAGTTCTTATTAAGATTCACATTCTTAGACTCTCCACAGCTCCTTATCACTTCAGGGATTCTGTTTCAATAATCTTCATAGGCTTTAGTCCTGGGAAATGATGTGGTGAGTGAGTGGAAGGGGCTGAAGTTTGATGTTAAAAAACCTGATTTGACTGTGTCTCAGCTCTTTTGACCTTGACTTTCCCATCTCTTCTACATTAGGATCGCTTCTGTCCTCCAGCTACCCCCACAGGTAGCTCAAGTCTTCAGTTCTACCATATTTTAATAGTCACAATTTCTACTGATATTTGATTGAGGATTTCTGTTAATATTAAGGCTCAAAGGGATATTCAAGATTATCAAGTTTACCACTTTTTCAAAACAGTGATAGACTGAAGTTAGAACATGTTCAGAGTTGTCAAGATAGTGGCAGAATTAAATCTAGAAACCAGACTTTGTGAATCTCTATCCAGCTCCTTCCCTCTGATACTGATATTCACTACCTATTCTGTTTTAAACTGTTAACAAAATTTCCTCTAACTAAAAGTTCATTGTGAAATTTTTTCAAATCTTTTTGACATGCTTTATAACATTCTAAAAGTAATAAAATTTTTAAAAAAATTTTTGACACAAAACTGGGGGAGATAATTGTATCTCCTTTTTTCTTTCTTATTTTAGAGACAGGGTCTCACTTTGTTGTCCAGGATGGTCTTAAACTTCTGGTCACAAGTGATCCTCCCATCTCAGCCTCTGAGAGTGTTAGGATTACAGGTGCCAGCCACCTTGTATATGGCCTTAATTGTTGTGTCTTGACTACCTTTCCTTTGCATTCTACTGTTTCCTCATTTTTTCTAAACATTCTCTATATCTGCTTTTTTGAATCTTTTCTTGACCTTGATTATTTCACCAATTGCTGCAAACCTATCATTGATGGTCTTTTAAATTTATTATAAAAATAATTTAAACCTATTATTAAACCATCTATATCCTCACTTGTCTACTTCTAAACATTAAATTTTCAATTAAAGTTAAATCCAATAAAATAACTATTTCTTTAACCCTCTTGGTGACTGGCTTCTAACCATCCTTTTTAAGGAGAAAAATAAGTTATTAAAATAACAGATTATTGGCCTTAAGATTAATTGCTTTGTTTTTAAAGCCAAGTTATATGGGTAGACAGCCTGTTGTTCCCTGCATATTAAGATTCAGAGTACACAAAGTCAATTTAAGTTTTGTTGAGCTTCTCTGCAGATTCCACATATTACAACACCCTCAAATGTAGTGTGCTCACATGAAAAATCCTTAGCAACCACATGTGAGTTGTCTTTCTGTACATGTATCCCAGGGCAACACAAGACCTCACAAATTAGTAGTGCTCCTTCCATCAGGAAATCTAATTTATCAAACATTGCTATGTGTAATGAGGAAAAATGCAAGTTTTTTTTTTTTAGGTTAAGTAGCATTTTTATCTTATCCCCCATATGTAAGAAAAACCAAGCAGCATATATCAAAGCTAGAAATACTAGCAAAAGTTCATACTAGTATTTCTGACCTAAGAGAAATTTTCCTAAGTGACCCGGTGATTATAGCTCTCCACTTGGAGCACAGGAGCACATGGACCCTGGCCACTGGAGTTGGTTATGAAGTAGACATTATTGGTTCCACCCAAAGCTTCTTTTGTCAGAACTCTTAGGAAGGGAGACTCTTTTGGGGTGTGCCAAGAATATAATTTTGCTATGGTATGTAAGCATACAGTTTGCATTGTATAGTTACACAATTCTTACAGAGAACTTTAAATGAAATAAAATAGCTTATTCTGGGATTGATCAGATGTGGAACTGTTAAAATATATCCTTGGTTATATTGGCTATTATTGGTTATATTGTTTAGTATTTAGTTAGTTATATTTCGTATAACCAGTATAACCAAACATCTTTCAGTACAACAGTCACTGGTGCTAAGTCTCTAAGTCCTGTTTTTATTTCCTCAGAGAGATGAAGGCTGTAATTCCTTTGGCTTTTATATTACAAAATATAGAGTAGATGGTCTTCTATACAGACTGTCCTAAGCTGCCCACTGACCAACTCAATTATTTCTTACAACCCCTCCATCCTTCTGTGGTATAAAAGGGTAACTAGGCTGATTTTGCTTTTGTGGTTTATTTCTTGACCCCTTTTACCTGAATTTATTTTCTCTTATATTTCCTAACCACTACAGTGAAAGCCCAGGGCAAAAAAAAAAAAAAAAAAAAAAACTGTGTCAGAGGGCTGAATAAAATTTTATCCCCATCACTGGCATTTGAGAGATCCAGGATGGTCATGTGTTCCAGGAGACTTCACATTCATGGCTGAGTGGCACATGAGAAGCCTGTGTTTGTATTTCTAACATCAGTGAGTCATATTTTGGAGGCGTTTATAATTTTTGCCTTGCATTTATTCTTCTTTACTCCTGATATGCCAATCAATATGTGAGTTTCTAAGAGGAATAACTTTTCTACCATTTAAATTTCTTTTTTGTATTTTTTGTTGATATATCATAGTTGTACCTATTTTTAGGGTATATGTGATATTTTGATGCATTGTATGTATATAATGTTTACTGATCAAATCAGGATAATTGGGATATCCATTACCTCAGCTGTTACCTTTTCTTTGTGTTGGAATCCTCACAATTCTTCTCTTCCAGTTATTTTGAAGTATATAATAAATTATTCATGTTGCTTGGCTGTTGCCATGTAGCCTGGGCTTCATCAACCATAGCATTGCACTTGAACCTACTAGAGGCTATAAGATTTACATTCTAGAACTTTGGTCAGACTAATTAGAATTATTAGAAAGGGAGGGTCTTCTTTCATCCATTGGATTTGAATCTGGGCAAAGAGCCTGAGCAGCTGGCTTCGGCAGCAGACACTGATGATTTGGCCTCCGCACAGCCCCAAGCACTCCCCATTTCCGTGCTAGCAGATGCAAAGGTTTTATATATAAGTACTATGTCTCTCTACCTAAGGGCTTTCTCTAGCCATTGTGGCTCATTCAGTTGGCATACTGATGGGATAGTCTACAAAGTGCCACAGAATTAATGCTCCTAGGGCATCTCTTTATCAGTTGGTGGATCAAAACCCTACCTCCCTCTCCTGTTGGTTAACAGATTTCTGAAGTGTAGAATTGAGTCAACCATGTTATTTGTTATTTGCCTTTGGATGGATATTTGTGTGAGTATATATACTTATTTGTATTTGTACGACTAATATATATACATCCATATATGTATATTACATATATACTTGTATATACACACATATTTCTGTTGGTATAAATAAATGTGTATACATGTATGGCTATATACATAATAGTTGTACAAATACATATGCAATTTATATTTTGCATTGTTAACACCTCTGACTTGGGAGGGGTATTTTTTTTAGTAGCTTTCCTAGCTCCATCATAGAATGCTAGCTCTAGAGTTTCTGCTTGATTTTTTAAAATTATTATTTTAATCTCTTCATTAAATTTCTTTATAGGCTTCTGAATTACTTCTCTGTATTGTCCTGAAATACACTGAGCTTCTTCAGGACAGCTATTTTGAATTCTTTATGTGAAAGGTCACTTATTTCCATCACTCTGGCATTGGTCACCTTATTTATTTTCTTTGGTGAAGTCATGTCTTCCTGGATGTTTTTGATGCTTGTGGTTGTTTGTTGATGTGTAGGCATTAAAGAGTTAGGTATTTATTTTAATTTTCATAGTCTGGGCTTATATAATATGTCCATCTTGAGTAAGTTTTCTAGATACTCAAAGGAAATGGAATGTTGTAGCCCCAGTCTTTGGCCATTGCAGCCATATCAGCACTACACTATAAATCTTAGACACCTTGTGGTATTGGGTAAGATACAAGAGAATTCCTTGGAATACCAGACAACATCTTTCACTCTCTTCCCTTGCTCTCTCTGCTGTGCTGTTGGAGTTTGAGGAGGAGTAACTTGGGTACCCATCACCAGGTCACACCTGGAACCAGTCTAGCCTCACCCAAAGACAGTGGTGTCTGCTGCCTGGCTACCACTGATGTTTTTTCAAAGCCCAGGGCCTCTTTAGTCATCAGGTCGTGAATACTGTCAGGACTGAGTCCTTCCCTCACAGGGCAGCATATTTCCTTCTGGCCTAGGGTGGGTCCATAAATGTTATCCAGAAACTAAGGCCTGGATTCAGAGATGTCAGGAGTCTGCTTGGTATTTTGTTGGTTGAGCTGGTACCCAAGTTGCAAAACAAAGGCTTCTGAGCTCTTCCTTCCCCAGGTGAAAGAAGATTCTGTTTGCATTGTGCTGCCTTTGGGTGGGAGAGGGGTGACAAAGGCCCTGGATTGGCTACTCCTGCTGATGTCTCATGGAATCAGGTGCAGTCCAAATCCACTAACCGAGCCAGAACAGCCACAGGAATTGCCAAGGACAGCAGTCCTTGTGCCTGACTGCCTCGTGAATTTAGTGCAGGACCTGGGCTGCCCCAGCCAGTGGTGGGGCTAATGGGAACTTGAGCTTCAGAGAAAAGGATTTTCTTGTCACAGAGCTGGTCAAAATGCTGTCTCTGTGGGCACTGGCAGAATTCTGCTCTGTGCTCTGTTTTCCTGGAACAGGGAAACCTTGAGTTTCAATGCAAAGCCCAGAATCATTTCATTCTCCATCCCAAGGGCACACAGGTTCTCTCTCCACTCTGCACACTGATGGGAGACTACTGGGGGTGGGGAATCAGGAGGGGTGATATAAGCAACACAAAATTGTCTTTTCTGCTCTCCTCAGTGCCTTTTTTCTTGATATAATGTTAAAAACAGGTAGAATGATCACTCACCTTATTTGTGGTTCTTCTGAGGGTGTTTGACTTCAGGGATTTCATTGAATTAGGTGATTTTGTGGAGGGATGGTGGCTGGAGGTCTCTGTTCGGCCATCTTGCTCCACCTCCTTTCTTTTTAGTTAGGTTAAAAATAAATAGAAAAATAAAGAAATGGCTATTTCTTAAGCACTTGAATTTTGAGGTCAAAGACTTGTACCTTCAATAGCATACAGACCAGGCTTATGAAAACAATAGATATTCTCCCATAGTGACTTCATCAAACCCAGAATGGGGGCTTACAAGGAATCCTAATGCCATGGCGTATGGAAAGTGTTTCCTTGTATTTCCCATATCAAGAGGTTGAGGACACTGTCTCAATGCTCATTGGGAGACGAGTTCAAGGTCTGTTGGCTCAAGGTGATATACTGTCCATGGCTTTTGCTGTGAAGAAAGCCAAGCACAGCTTTCCATGTTCTGGCACTAGGCACTTTTTGTTTAGTTTACAGATGTCTCAACCAGGATTCTAGTCTATTTGAAAATTTTTGCACTGTATGAATAATGCCCAAAGGCCTTAAAAGAAGAAAAAAATAACATGCAATCCGACACAAAGATTTATGGGTTTTAGTGCAAAACAGTACAATGGGGAGATTTTAAAAATTAATTTGTATTCTAGGCAGCATAACATGGAGTATTTGAGACATTTAAGAATTTTAAATATAAGAGAATGTGCTGAATGGGGAAGGTTTTCACTTGAAATAGTATATTGGAGTTTAGAACATGTGGGAAAACTTACCTTTTTTTTTTTTAACTGAAGAAAATGTTGCAAAATTGAGTTTTGTTTTGCTCACACAGGAGTACTAAGAAACCAAATCACCAGCCTTCATCTCTGCTAAAGAGTTCTGAATATGTAATATTGCAGTCACTCCTGAACATTCAGTACAAGCCACCATGTGTGTTTGTAAACAAGTAAAAGACCCAGCTAATCTTGAGCAATACACAAATGAGCCATCTTTGAGAATGCCAGTCGCTTGCTAATAACTTTTTAAAATTGCTCTCCAGCCTTAATTGAAACCATAAATCCTCATCACAAAGCCTAACCACCATATCCCATTAACTCACTTCAGTTCTTAATGTTCTTCTTCTGGGGCACTTTCTTGCTGTATCCTTCTTCCCCTAAGTGTAGCCACATTTATTATTGTCGTACAAATACCTTGAGATATTCCAGTTGGAGAGATATATAACATCTCTCTAAGCATGTCAACGCAAGGGCTGCTTAATAGAAATATCCACCCCCATCCCGTTGTAACAAGGTTAAAAAAAAAGTCAGTGCAGTATATTTTCACTTATTTCATCCTAGATTCCTAGAAATAACATGGATTGAAAGAATATTTAAATCCTACTTTGTTAAGACAGGTTTCTTCTCTTATACAGTGGAGCAGGTAGGAGGCTATGGTTGTCTCTAGACAATTTACCAGACAAGAAAAATGGCTCCATGGACCATCTGACAGCTTTATTCTGGTGACTCTGGCAGAAAAATAGGCAAAAAAGATTGCAGAGGAGGCTGAGTGGAATACAACACAAAAGTTCAGAAAAATATTAACTGGTTGTAAAATGAGTGGGAGGATGTAGTAAAGGAACTGGCATTTCAGTTATATAAAATCACTTATAACAACATTTTTATAGCCAAATTATGCTCCCTTTCTATGCTGTATCTTTGAGTCTGTTCCCCAAAATAGAAGGTAAAGAATCCTTCCAGAAGACACAAAATGTTTATATGGGAGAAGAAGCTATGAAAATCATTTTATGGCTGAATCATGCTCCTGGTCACAATGAAGAACCTTTGGCAGTCTGGGTCTGATTTATACTAGGCCCAGTACTGTTGGAAATCTGTTCTGGTTCCATCTATTTGCCTGCACAGCCCCTCCTGGTGGACACTTGTAATTAATGTGGAATACTCTGATCTTTGTTTTGACACAAGTCCATTTAGGAACCTTCAAATAGCTAGAACATGAGTAAAACCTGCAAGTTTTCCATTCTTTGTAGCTAGAAAGAATGACTCAATATTAAGTTTTTTCTTAGATGACAGTGCAGTTTGGCAGAGGCATCCTGAGTTCATCACTTTTAGCCTAACACACTCATTAAACACAAGGGAAGTCATCTCTACTCTCTTGCAAGTAGTAATAAGAACTCAGGCAATCCTTTAAGAAAGCTTTTTAGCATGGTAATTGGAGAACAGAGAGCATGTATCTCCTATAATGATATGTCTTAAAAATTTCAAGAGCTATTAAGACATGTTTGTTCATAGCAAAAACATCTGTAATTAAGTAGTTGGGAAGACACTGGGAGAAACAGACCTAAATAGGTTTTCCTACCAGAAAGCAGAAAGGACTTCCAATCTTTTCTGGTATTGTCACCCACCTTGCAGATTTCATGTAATATACACATTCCTGATGCTGCTTATTTTACCACAAGAGTATTTATCTTATGTAAACTCATGTGATCACTGTTCTTAGAATTCTCTAAGAGACAATTCATCTAGGATTGTATTATACAAAGAAGTCAATGTTTCTCTAAATGTCAGGCAAATTTAAATTCTTTTCTTTTTAAAAGAACTCCTCATACTATGACCAAAAAAATCAGATATCTTTTTTTTTTTTTGCATTTAAAATTCTAGATAATGTGGCCCTAGCCTGTTTTTTTCCCTTTGTGACCTGTTAGTTAGTTTACCTGGTGCCTCACCACCAATCTTGCTTCTTGCTGCTCTGTGAATAGTCTTTGTATCTCACACCTCTATCTCCTTGAGTACGATGCTGCTGCTTTCTAGAAGAGCTTTCCCTTTACTTCTCCCTATAGGTACTTAGCCCTTTTCCCAGAATCTTACTGAATGCTGCCTTCCATGAAGCCTGCTGTTGGGACTTGTGTCTCCTGCCCCATATTGTGTGGACCTCAAACCTGTATCAACCTTAGGGTTTTCTGGTTGTTTAAGGAGATCTCCATGTGTTCTTCTCAAATCTAGGGGTCACTATGAAAGTTTTGAGATAGACTGTGTTATGGTTCATTATTTCGCTTCCAAGAAGAACGGTCAACAGTGTGCTTTCTGATTCACCCACACAAGTTTCTACACAGCTTTCCTGTGACATTTTTGACATGATTATGCCATAGGATGTCAGCAAGTTCTACCCTAGAGCAGAACAGCCAGTCTGAGTGTACTAGACTGTGTTCCAATGTTACATTGTCTATTTCGTAGCTCTAAGGTTAACAGGGTGCTTCTGGCTAACAGTTTAGGTTACCTGGACAGAATCTAGTTTGCCTGAAGAATGTCTCTAGAGCGTTACACCATGAGGCTGTACCTATGGGTTGGAAGGAAGCAGTTGAGCTTACAAAAGCCTGATTTATCCCCTCTTCTCAGACATACCAGCCACAAATGTGCTCATCCCTGATGAGGATGCTATCTCCACATTATTGCCTTACTCAGCCTTTAAAGCTCCCTCTCAGAGCCCTTAGGAGGATGCTTGGTTCAGGTTGCTGTGGCTTCTTCATTAAAGACTATCACAGCTCTAGGCTCTGCAATGTGAGAGTCAGTTTTTAGCCGTATGTTCAGTTTTGTTGTCTAGCTACAGCTTTGGGAACCCCAGGTTAGGCTAGACACCTGGGCCTTCTAATTTTATCAAGACACGCCCAGTCACTTCACATCATTTCAGGAAGCAACAGAATACAGTTAAGTGTAAACTTGGACTCTGGAGTGACATTGTCTGGACTTATAGCCCAGTTCCAACACTAAATCACTGTAAGTTTGGGCAAACTAACATTTGTGACCCAATTTATTTTGCTATAAAATAAGATGATAGTAGTGCCTATTGCACAAAGTTTTTGTGAGAATTAAAGGAAATTACATGAGCACAGGACTTGGCACAATGGGAGTGCTATTATGACCCAAAGTGGTAGCTTTTATTATTAGTGGAAGGATTTCTTTAAATTCCAGGGAACCCCATGCATGGGCTATATGCTTAATATCCCCATGTGTCCTCCCCTATAAAATGAATGTTCATTAGCTATCACTGCATAAAAAAATGTCATAAACTTAGTGGCCTAATACAAGCCGCATTGATGCTCTAACAGTCTCTCTCTGGGCCAGGAGTCTGGGTGCGGCCTAGCTGAGGTCACTGTAGGTCTGGAGGTAAGGTGTGAGCCATGGTTGGGTTTTCACCTGGAGGCTCAACTGTGGAGCGTCCACTTCCAAGCCCAACCAGGTTGCCATCAGAATTTATTTCCTTGTGGCCTTGGGACTCATGGCAACTCACTTTTTCAAAGCTAACTGCAGAGAAAGAGAGAGGCTTTAGCATTTGAGCACCACAGTACAATCACACATCTCACTCCCTTTGCCATACAACATTGGTTAGAGGCAGTCACAATTTAGCCCATACTTGAGGGGAGGAATGAAAGGTATGAGTACCAGGAGGGTGAGCATGATGGGGTCATCCTGTCTGTGTGCCCCAAGAGGGATGATAAGAACAAAAACTGTCTCATGGTTTATTATGAGGATTAAATGAATTAATACATGATAAGCATTTTAAATTGTGTGTGACACATAGTAGGTGCTTAGGAAGGGTTTTCACTTATAATCAGGCCTATGAGTGAAGGAGAAGGCTGGGTTGGAAAGAATGAATGAACTGAGGTGCTTTCAGGATTCATAACTGAGCAGATTCTTCCCAAGCAAGCTTTTTGCAGAGCAAATTTCCCAGTGGTTTTAGATCAGTGGCTGCAAGCTCTGCCGTGGGTAGTGTGAATGTCAGCCGTAGGTGGGTATTACTTGCCTTAGTCATGTGTAACTAATTTAAAGTGTACACTGTGTTTTCAGGCAAGTGTCTGTAATTGCCATTTTTTATAATTGTGTGAGGGACTTGTTTGCCATCTTTCCTCCAAACTATAAGAGAGGGAATTGGGAATCAAGGAGTGGGCTTGAATAAATTGGCTTACTCCTGCTTGAGGAATCCAGGTGTTGCTTTGTCACAACAGGTCGGCTTGTAGAGAAAATTGAGACAGCTCACTGAGATCAGCTCAGAAATACTGTGGCTAATCACAGGCTGTCTGGTGCACAAAGAGCAGCACTCATATATTTCCTCATTCAGCCTGGTATTTCTTTCGGTCCAGACTTTGTGATAAATGCTCAGGAACAGTGAGAAAAGGACCTCATCATAAATCATGCTTTTGGAATCTTTAAAATTTAGCTCCTAAATTCTTTTACACTCCTCTTATGTAGGGGGGGGGGTATATCTCTCCTCTTCTTAAATCTGGGCTCTGTGACTTTAGAACATGGGAGAAATAATGCTGTGTCAGTTTCTAGTCTCAGGCCTTAAGAAACTAGCAATTTCTTGGCTCTTAGACCAGCAGTTCTCAACCTGTGGTTCATGACACCTTTGTAACAATGAAAATACATTGTGGCATTAGGAAGGTTGAGAGCCACTGTCTTAGACTTTGTGGGTCTCCTGGAAACTTGCTCTTAAAATTCAGGGAAGAAGCCACAACTTGAGGATGAAATGGTATCCAGAGCCACCTAGTAGCCGTGTGGGTGATCCCTTTCAGGGTGCATCCTCCAAGCTCCAGGAGAGCTGATACAATGTGGCACATAAATGAGCTGTTCTCACCAACTCCCACCCAAATTGCAGATCCATGAGCAAAATCATGGTGGTTGTTTTCAGCCATTAAATTTTGGGGTGATTTGTTATGTAGCAACAACTGGAACAATCCCCTTATATATAGCTCAGTAGAGGAATTTTTACAGTATGGGAGAGAAGACAGATACTAATCAAAGACTAAAACTAGCAATTGTATATCTGTAGGCTAAAATACCTGCAGAGCAGGATAGGCACATGGTTCTGTGAGGCTATTTGACAAAGGAGCCTCAATTAGGCAAAAGCCTCAGAAAGGGCTTCCCTAAAGAAGCCATGTATGGGCTGAGATTGAAAGGTTGGAAAGACGCTAACTAGATGAAGAAGGGGCAAGAAACTTCCTGTGCCAAGGCCTGGTGGTAAACAAGAGCCTAAAGTATTTGGAAAAGTGAAAGGAGATCAGTGTGGCTGGAGAGGAGAAAGAAGAGAGACTCAGGCTGTCGCTATCAAGGCAGAGGTCCAAGTGAGCCCATCCTGTATGAGGAAGTGCACCGAGGTATCCTGGGAGAATAGGGGAGACTTTAGGGCTCACAGGCATGTTCAGGATGCATGGGAGAGAGAGAGGTGAGGCATGGTGAAGATGTAGTGTCACCTGTCTGTCTTACCTCCAAATGCAACCCATAGGGAGTGATCACACTACTGGGATGGGGATGTTTTAGTCTGTCTGTATTGCAACAAAAGAACACCACAGACTGGGTAATTTGAGAGAACAGAAAATTGTGTCTTACAGTCCTCGAGGGTGGGAAGTTAAAGATTGAGAGGCCTGCATCTGGCAAAGGTCCTCAGGCTGCACTATCCCATGGCAGAAAATAGATGGGCAAGAGAGCACAAAGGAACAAGAGAAAAAGGGGCTAGTCTCATCTTTTTATCGGGAACCCTTTCTTGCAGTACTGAACCCACTTCTGCTTTAATAGCATTAATTTATTCATAAGGGCAGATCCTTCATGATCTAATCACCTCTATGAGGACCTACCTCCCAAAACAGTAGCTCTGGGGATTAAGTTTCCAACAAACCAACTTTGGGGACCTATTCAAACCATAGCAGGGGGGCTCAATCCACTGGGGAATTAATTGTTTTCTGGCAGACTAAAGACTGAAAAACATTCTCTTAAAAGTTCTAACTCTTTCTGAACTGCATTTCTCGGCTGACCTAATTCAGTAGTGATGTCTGCAAGAGTTTTTAATAGATTCACAGTGGCTAGTGTTTAACAGGCTGCTCTCTATTTTTACATCTTTACAGTGAAGAAATTATTGCTTATTGCTGAACACACTTGCTGGCATCTTAGCCTGTGTTTTCTCTTCTCACTTCTGTGTAGATGGGAAATGTTGAGCAGAGGCCTTTACATGTATTTTATTCATGTGCATGAAGTCAGCAGCTTCATACACCCTCCCTTGTTCATTTTTATCCTTTCATATTTTTCTGGCAGCATCTTCTGCCCCTCACCCTCAAATCCACTTTTTTCATCCCTTCCATACCTACAACATGTCCACATCACCCTCAAACCTCCGTTTCAACTACATCCAAGCCGCAAATAATTTCGAGCATCTATTAGAGACCAGGCACTAGTAACTGTGGGATTGGGAATAAGGGCTGGGGTAAATTGACCAGGCCAGTTGCTTTCAACCCTGGTAGCATATTAGAATTACTGCAAGCTTTGAAGCATGTTGATGCCTGGGCCCTATTTCCATGATTTCTCAGTATTGGGGTAGAAAGTTACACATAAGCCAGTGGGGAGGCTAGACTGACCATGTGGATACCAATTAGACTCAGAGAGATCAGTATGAACCCACATTTAGCCTAGTAGAGATACAAGAGTTAACATGTAGAAATATTTATTTATTTATTTATTTAAGACAGAGTCTACTCTATTGCTCTAAGCTAGAGTGCCATGGCATGAGCCTAACTCACAGCAAGCTCAAACTCCTGGGTTCAAGCAATCCTCCTGCCTCAGCCTCCTGAGTAGCTAGGACTACAGGCACTCACCATAACACCTAGCTAATATTCCCATTTTTAGTAGAGACAAGGTCTAGATCTTGCTCAGCATAGTCTTGAACTTCTGAGCTCAAAAGATCCTCCTACCTTGGCCTCCCACAGTGCTAGGATTGCAGACATGAGCCACCACACCCAAACATATGGAAATATATATATTATAGATGTGTATACATACATGGGTTAGTATATTCACATATACCTCCTTGCTTTGTTAGCTCAGACAGCCTACAAACAAGGACACTTCAGTAACAGTGAGCACACTTAGAACCCAAATCTGGGTTTCTAATACCATTCTCCAACAGAAGGAACAACAGATCCATAGAGAAATGACTGGGACAGAAGGTATACAAGGTACGTAAGCCTGGAGCACCTTGTACTGCCAGAAAGTAAGGAAGACTTTATCATAAAGACACCTGCACTTGAATGTTTATAGAAGCACAGTTCACAGTCACAAAGATGTGGAAATAACCCAAGTACCCATTAATACATGAATGGATTAATAAAATGTGGTATATGTATACCATGGAATACTATTTAGCCATGAAAAATTGGTGATCTAGTATCTTTTATAACAACATGGATGGAACTAGAGACTATTCTCCTAAGTGAAACATTACAGGAATGAAAAAACAAACATTGTATATACTCAGTACTCAGTTAGAATTTGATCAAATACTTATGTGCTCATATGAAAGTAAAACAACAAAATTCAGGTAGAGAGTATGGGAAGAAGGGGAGGGATAAATGCATAGCTATTGGTACATAGGACTGGTATACACACACTTTCTGGGTGAAGGATACACTTACAACTTTGACTTAAAATATACAAAACCAAATTATGGAACTCAAACTTGTGAAAACCCCATAATATTCTAAAATTAAATAAAAAACAACTTTAAAAAAGAGCAAAACAAACACCACAACACTGGGGGCATGACCAAGGGGCACTGAAAAGGCTCCCAGTGAAAATTTGTACAAGAAAATAAAGTGGTATTGTATGATAATTCACAACATAAAATAAATCCACATCTGTACTAGATTACATAAATAATTGAGCAGACAAATGGGGAGAAGGAAAATCTCCAATGATTTCCTAATAATTGATGTATATACTTTGCCCTCAAGGAGCACCACTTCCTAGTTCCTAAGTATGGGCTACACACACTTCCAAAAAGTATTTAGAGTGTAGATGGGAGGGAATATTAACTCTACATTGGAAAATACTGATAAACAGGAACTAACTCAGCCAGCCAGGTAACCAGGGTTAATAGTAATAAATTGATGATAGCATGCACCCTTGATATGATATGATGAGAGGGGCACTTTACCCCTGTGATCTTTCCCTAAAAAAATTTTAATTTCAATCTAATCATGTGGAAAACACCAGGCAAATCAAAACTGAGGGGCACTCTGCAAAATCCCTCACCAATAGTCCTTAAAACTATCAAGATTATCAAATATAAGGGAATTCGGAGAAATTATCATAATGTAGCAAGCCTAAGGAGGCATGACAATTAAATGTATTGTGGTGTCCTAGATGGGAACTTGGAACAGAAAGAGGACCCTGGGGAGAACTAAGAAAATCTCAGTTAAGTATGGGATTTACTTAAGAATGGTGTACAGATATGAGTTCATTAATTGTAACAAATGTACTATATTAATATAAGAAGTTAATAGAAGAAACTAGTTGTAAAGTGTATGGAGAAATCTCTATACACTGATATTTTGAGTGTATAGAGATTTCTCTGAAACTCTCTGCTGAGTTTTTCTGTATGTCCCAAAGCTCTTTAAGTTAAATTTTTTTAATATAAAATAATTTTCATAGTATTTTGGTCACCTCCATATTGTTTATCTTTTGGACAACTAGACTATAAGTTCTTCGATGATAGGCACCCACTTCTTCCATATCACTTTATCATGGACTGCAAGACTTCTCTTAGGATAGGTAGGCAACCAATGTTTGTTAAATGTATGGCAGTGGCTTGATAACGTATAACTATTAAGTAGCAAGTATTTCTTTTATAAAATTGAAAAAGTTAGTTGAACCAAAAAAGAAACATATTAAAATCACTGCTGATAACATGATGTCTAAGAAGGCCATTGTTAATGTTTTGATATTCTCCTAGGTACTCTTTATTTTCCACTATAAAACTGGGATCACGCATCATCTATTTTTTTGAAATCTGCTTTCACTGGTGGTTTATTATGAAGTTTTTCTCCATTCCATAAATAATCTCCTTAAACATAAAATGAGAGTTTTAAGGCTAGATAATGGTAAACTGCTAAATTTGCACAAGATACTGGGAAAAGAAGGGAAGCATCAGGCTAAATAGGAACAATGGCCATGTTTGGCATGCAGCAGGGGTGCTTTGCCTGCTGGTATGGTGGGAGTTAGGCAAGCAGAGGGAACACTAGTCTTTCTTGCTTCCCTAAATCCACTTTTCTGTAGACAAAAGGGCATATGAAAATAGGTTTAATGTCTTCCCTTTCCCACTGCAAACAGATAGGAAGGGTATTCACCTTAGATGCGAGTCCAATGGCATCTGAAGAGCCATATTATTCCAAGGCTTGGAGGTTATTTGGTATATGCCAAATAGCTCTATCTTGTTCATAAAGCTCCAGCATTTTCAGCTCAAAGCCATTCTCTAGCCCATTTGTACTGTGGAAGAGCACTGCCAGGAAAAAACTAATTGGGGGATGATGGTTTCCTCTCCTATCCTTTAAGTATATTAGAACACAGAGTAACTGGCAGGATATGGGAATTAACTCAGTAATGCAAATCCTCCATCAATTTCTACAGAAGAAGAAGAAAGAAGAAAGAAGGAAGAAGGAAGAAGGAAGAAGAAGAAGAAGAAGAAAGAAAATAAAATAAAATTAAGTACCACAGAGGCCAGGCAGGTTTTTTTGTCCATAGAATAAATAGTACTTGGAATATTCTCAGTAATCTTGCCTTGGTTTTTAGTTAAGGCAATGTTTATATTTATTCTTTAGCCAATTGTCTGGAAGCAGTAAAAGGAATCCAATAGGTCTTATAAAACCAGAATCTGGATCCTAAATTCTGTGATATTCATTCCCCCTGTGAACATTTGGAAGCAAAATTGAAGGGAAAACTTTATCTGAGTGTGTTGCTATGAATAAATACTTATTTTTGGTTGGCATAACAAGGACATTTAGAAAACAATGACTGTTTACATGGGAACTGAGGGAGGCTGTCACAAAAGTGTGGGACTAGTGTGGCTTTGGGGTTTTGAATAGCATGTGGGTGACTGCTGGCATTTTAGAGCTTTTATCTGGGTGGCTTACAGATGTAGAAATTAAATGTGTAGGCATTTAATAATGCCAGAGCAAAAGCTGATTCAGTTTGCTGAAAAAAGAAATCCATGAGTTGGGCAGCACATGTGGCTCAAAGGAGTAGGGCGCAGGCCCCATATGCTGGACGTGGCAGGTTCAAACCCAGCCCTAGCCAAAAAAAAAAAAAAGAAATCCATGAGTTGACCTGTCCTTTTGAGAAAGATCTTACAGTTAAGCTCATAGAGATAAGTGTTTCTGGGTGTGAGAGAATGGCCATGGTCGCTGAAAAACAGCATTTCTGAAATAGTAGAATAGAGAAAATTTCAGGGTCATATGAATCCATTATAAATCCTATCCAGGAAGGTTATTAAAGGAATAATTAAAATCCCTTCTTAAAAATTGTCTTAACCATGAGAGATTGCACATCACTATAACATGTGGACTGTGTCCTGGGAAGGTGGAATCAGAGGCTTCCTTACTACCATGCAATGTACTGATAGCAAATCACCAAATTGTTGTTTACTTGTGTCTGTGCTGGTGGTGTGGGATCTTAGGATTTGGATCCAAATCCTTGCTCCATTATTTCCTAGCTATGGGGCCATATGCAAATCACAGAAACTTTTTACATTTAGTTTTTTCTACTATAAAATGCAGATACTAATAATGAATACTAGCCCTACAACCTCTACCTCACAGCACGGCCTTGTCATAAGAATGAAAGGAGGAGGAGGTCATGAAAGGCTGATGTAGATGATATCATTACCATGTGAAATACTGGCACAAAACTGGCATCACTGCATGGTTCTAGTTCTGACTGAGGAAGCTTTAACACCTTATAAATGGAGGTCATTTATTCATGATTTGCTTTTACTAACTTTGCTCACACAAAGGCGGACTAACTCTGTCACTAGAGCAAAAGGAAAGCTTTCATCTGCAGGTATTTCTCCACAAGGGTGGCAAAAACTTCAGTAAAGGAGACTGGACTGGCCTGGCACTGTGTTTGAGTAGAAGTTGTTTATGGTGACATCAAGCGGATCTTGAATTCCAAGCTGGTGCTGACTTTCTGCAAAAGTCAGTATTCCAGTTGGCTTAAGTGCTAGGGAAGGAATCTCTTCCTCTTAACTCTTTTTCCAGGAATAACCACAAGGTTCTTACCAAGAAGGCAGCATTGACTGGGCCACATCTCACAGAATTTGGAAGTGTCCAGGAAAGACCTCACTGAGAATATCTGAGACAAGACTGAAGGAGGTGAGGGGAGGAGCCATGAAGATAGATGGGATCCAGGATCCCAGGCAGAGGGAAGAGGAGGCAGAGACCAGGGTCCCAACAGCCAGGGCTACCAAGATATGGGGTCTGGGAATCCCCCATTTTGGCCTATACATAAATCTTTTAAAATCCATACACCCTTGCCTATCTGTCCCACTTCTAGAGAATAAACTCCTTGAATACAGGTATGTGACTTGATCATCAGCAAGAAAACGTGACAAATAAGGACAAAATATTTGATTTAGAGTTAGAAAAACCAGGTTCAAATTGCATCTCCAAAATCCCTCACCTGTGTAAAAATAGGCAGGAAGCACATAATCCCCACCCCAGCCTTATTTTCTGCTTCTTGTTAATAGGAATTATTATAGTTTCCAACAGGATAGTTTGGTAAATTTACTTAGGACTTACACTATGTGCTGGGATGTGTGTGCTTTGTGCTTTTTCACATGTATTCACTCCTAAAGCCCCACACTGAATAAAGTAACAATATTATTATTTGTGTTTCGCAGATTTAATCATTTGCCATTTTAAAGATGTATTGGAATGCCCTGGGCTTCAATTTTGGGTGTTCTCTGCTCTTTTCCATTTAGACTCACTTCCTGGGTGGTATCATCTGGCCTAGTGACTTTAAATGCCAGCTAGATGCCAATGACTTCCAACTGAACATGTGGAGCCCAGACCACTCCCTGAGCTTATATTTCCCCCCTGAAATGTGCTCCTTTTCTAGTTACATACTTGCTATGGTTTGATTGTGTTCCCCAGAGTTCTTATGTTGGAAACTTAATTCCCAAAGCAACAGTGTTAAAAGGTGAAACCTTCAAGAGGTGATTAGAGCACTCTTAAAAGGATTACTGCCATTATCTTGGAGTGGGTTAGCAGGAATGAGCTTTTTCTCTCTCTGTTTCTCTTACCCTTCTACCTTTTGCCATACAATGACACAACAAGAAGGCCCTTGCCAGATATGGGCCCCTTCACCTTCAACTTCCCAGTTCCAGAACTACGAGAAATAAATTTCTGTTCTTTGTAAATGACCCAGTCTCAGGTATCCTGTTATAGCAGCACAAAATAGGCTAAGGCAACCTTTCTCAAAAAGTGTTAACTGTATTCTTTCAACTGCTCAAGCCAAAAATTTTAAGAGTCACCTTTCAATCCTCTCTTAGTCTGACTTTCCACATCCATGAAAAAGTCCTGGCAGCCCTGCCTCAGGACCTCTCCCATCTGGGCTTCTACTGTGACTCCCTGGTCCAAGCCATTATCAACTCTCACCTGGATTATTGCATGAGCGTCCTACTTGGCCTCCAGGCTTCTGACTTTGCCCTATTATGGCTAATTCTCAACATAGCAGCCTGCGTAATGCTGTTGGAAGATTGTCAGGTGCTGAGTCCCCTCTGCTTCATAGTCTCTGATGGTTGCCTGTCTTATCAGAATCATCCTTGAATCTCCACACTTCTTGCAGCCTGGCTGCTTCTCTAAAGCCCTGGGCACTGAGCCTGAGCAGGTGCTGCCCCCTGTGCCTGGGGTTCTGGCCCCCAGCTATCCTCAGAGCTCCTCCCCTGACTTCCTTCAGTCTTGTCTCAGATGTTCTCAGTAAGGCCTTTCCTGGCTACCCTTCCTATAAAACACTGGCCCCCAAACAGCCAGCTCCAACACATCCAGCCCCTTTCCTCTACCCTTCTCCCTAGCATGCATCATTACCTACAGTATTCCATGTTTCACTTGTTTACATTCTGCATTTCCTTCTAGAATGAGAACTCCATGAGGGCACACATGTCTGTTTTGTTCATAGCTGTGTCCCCAAGGAACTAATGCCAGTGACTGGCACTTAGGAGATGTTCAATAAATACAGTAAAACCTCTGTAAATTGAAAACCCAAGGGACAATAACAAAGTGGTTAATATACAGAGGTGGTCAACATAAGGAACTAGGCCTATTGTACTGATAGGTCCATGTCCATTCTAAGAAAATTCAGTCAACTTAAGGAGGTGGTCAATGTAGGGAGGAGGTCAGCTATGGAAGTTCTCCTGTATATTTGGGGAATTAATGAATAAGGAATCAGAACATCAAAGAAATTACAAAACTGCTCTCACTCTAACAGGTCAAAACAGTCAGTGTTATTTGCAATCTGAGCCTTAAGGTATTTCTGAGATGGGAAGGCAGGATTCCATCTCTTTTGGCTTTGGTCTACTCATTTCTGAAGCCTCTGAAATAATGTTCTTGCCAAAAAGTGTTTTTTAGAACTCTCAGCAATGGTGCCCTATGAGTACAGCTTGCCGGTGTGCCTGGCGCATAACAAGCTGACAGTGCTAACTCCTGGAGTTCTGTGTATAACCCAAATTCATAGCCCTTGACATAGCCTGTCAGCTTCCACTGCCTCCGCTTCTAAATTTGTATGATCTTAGCATAATTAGCCCAGTTTTTGTCATACCACAACTGCTAAGTATGCAGTGGCTGTGGCGTGTTATGGCTCCTCTTGGAAGCAGATGACATATCATGAAATATTTATTAAAAAAAAACAAGTGCAGTCTTCCTTAATTATTACCACTGACTGCTTTCTCCTCAAAGTCCAGAAGAGGTGAGTCAGTGTGCTGCAGAATTGCTTGAATATGATAATTTCCTTTTGATCTTTAATTTTCTTCTTACACACATTTTATGGCTGCTTTTAAAAGCTCCACTCAGCCTCACTGGCTGCTTGTTTATTTCCCCCAATCTGCAAGGCCTTTTGTTTTATCCTTTACAATTTCTTAGGCTGATTCAGATGAATAAATATTGCCCCAATGGCTCCAGCTTAATAAGACTATTACTGCTCATTAACTCTCATGACTAGAATTAGCCAGAAAATATGCACTGGGGTTGTTTCCTGTTTTTGTGTATTAATATTTTAAAAATTATTTCTTTTTCTGGAGCCCCTGAAGTGTATTTTGGGGCTTGAGGTCTTTGAGCTCAAGTTAATGACTACAGGTCACTGCTGTGGAGGGCCTGTTTTGTCACTTAGGCAAGTTCTTGGGTGGGCAAGGAGAATTAGACAAAGTGCTTCAGCTATTTGTGGGACCCCAGAGCTCACAGGAGGGGAATAGTTGGTCTCGTTCTTTTTCTCAGGCTGGTTCCTACCTCTGTCTTGTTTCTTTCCTTTTTTTCCTTTGTCCCATAGCTCCCTTCTGTGTGAAGATGAGAAACTCATTTCCTAAACTGTCATGTGTTACACCTCCACAAAATGCACCCAGGATGGAAAGCCTGTTCTGTATGAAGATCATAAGATCATTCACTAGACAACCACATTACAGCATCTAGCCCTTTCTCCACTGTCACTAGCCTGCTTCTTTTTGGAGAAGCTAAGGAAAGGGAAATGTACAGAAACATTTTACGCTAAGATCTCAAAATATAGCAGTCCCCCTTACCAGTGCAGGATACCTTCCAAGACCCCCAGTGACTGCCTAAAATCAAGCCTTCTACTACATATATATGGATATACTGTAGTATATTTTTTGTATACATACACACCTGTGATAAATTTTAATTTATAAATTAGGCACAGAGGAAATTAACAATAATAGCTCATAATAAAATTGAACAACTATGGCAATATTCAGAATAGTGTGCAATTTAAAACTTGTAATTTTTGAAATTTTCCACTTAATTTTTCAGACTGCAGTTCACCATGGGTAGTTGAAACCATTGAACATGAAAATGTGAAAGTATATTTACTATTACTCTCCCACTATATTAAGTAATAGTAGATCCCACACTTATGAGTCCGACTTCATAGATGTAAGAATTTAAAAAATGAAAAACTAAAAACTAATTTTCCACTAAAATTCCAGTGGAAACTGTGGATAACTTGAGGGAGTATTTAATATATACAGAGTATATATCATAAGTGAGACATAAAATATAATAGCAAAATGAATACAGAAAATGGACTGAGTCCAGAACTAGAACAGTCTTAATACTATTAAATTCACCTGCATATACCCCCCCAGTTAATTCCTCTGTTAAATTTTGTGCTTATTATTCTCTTACTTTTTACAAAAGAATATTGCCCCATTTGCATACATTTCCACACAATGTGTTATTTCATTTTGTTTTTAAACTCTCTAAAATGGTAGCATATTATAAGTAGTTCTGTGACTTACCGTTTTTCACAGATATACCACAGCCCCATGGTAACCAACCCACGTGGTCCAAAAATCGCAAGCACGTAAAAGTGCGGGTCACATTATTACCACTAATGAAATGATAAGAGCAAGCCTGACAAGCTAGTTGGATAGAATTCTGAAAGTCAAGATGCACAGTCAAATCCTACCTGGTCTTGACTGCTGCTGGTGGCAGTTGTCTCCTCCTAACAGTGGGGACAATCCTGCAATCTATGTCAACATTTGGAGGAGTTTCATCAAGTAGAGCTAAATGACCTGCACTGGGTTGTAACGGGAATGTTTTTAGGCCACTAAGATTTGGGTTGTTCTTTAAAGCATTTGTTTTTTGTTATCCTAATCAATGCAGCTCCTTTCTACCCCAAATGCCTTTTTCTTTTCTCCCAGACTTGTGTGTTTTTTTAGTTTGTCTATGGCTTAAACTCACTAGAGGTTTGTTGACTTTACTACATTTTTCAAAGAACTGACTTTTGGTCTAATGGATCATCTCTAGTCAAACAAACTTTATGGCTTTTATTTCACTTAAAGTTTTTTTTTTAATTCTTTTTCTAATTTTTTTAAACTTGTTGCTCAGCTCATTAATATTCCAACTTTCTTCTTTTTTTATGCATACATCCAGAACTACGACTGTTCTTGATTGAAGCATCAGTTTTGATCCATGTCACAAGTCTCAACTGATAGTTTTATCAGTTAGGATGGCCTAGGTATGCTGCAGTAATAAACAGCTCCAAATTCTCTTTTAAGACAGCAGAGGTTGTATCAGACAAGTTGACAGTTGTTGCTAATAGTGCTGATTTATGGTTGCACTGATTTAAGTTCATTTTTCCTCCTTATTAATGGTACCTTAATCTAATACTAGCTATGAAATCAGCTCTAATATACCTTAAGCTATGGAATAACTCTATCCCAAAAGTGACTTATTGTTGTTACCTCCTCAGACATACTCTGAGGGCTTATCTTCCTGGTGTTACTCCTCCTCTCCAGGTAGGGAATTTGAGACAGAAAGGAGTTTCCTACCAAGGCAGTAGCAGGCGGTGTTTGGCCCTGGGTGCTGAATTCACATGGTGTTATTCAACTGCCTGAGCCACATGCAGGCATTTCACAAAGCTCATGCAGTGTGCTGCTTCCACACACCCACTCCCCTTCCCTGGCCTGCCTACTTTGAAAGGCATCCAACAAACTAAAGTCCTATTGGATAGACTAACTCCCACTATATCTGTTGTACCTATATCCCACTTAAATGAAGTTCCTTTCATATAAATCAACATTGGAGCCTCTTATGATCCTACCTCACAACTTATTGGGTCTGAGGTGGGCAGCCAAGTGGGAAAGCTCCATGCAATGAGAATAAGGAGGATTAATCAGATTTCTCACATTCTTACTCTCATGAGGCTAGATGCATTACAGTTCCTTGGCTTCCCATGACATGAAGGTTATAAGGCGCTTCATCTATAAAAGGTTGAAAACTATTGTGGCAGGAGAGACTTAAGAGAATTTTTGTTTGTTTGTTTTTTACAACCCTAGGTTCATAAGGACATAATTCTTGATAATTCAAGTCAGTGACCCTACCAAGGATGAGAAGTGGACATGGTCTACCCTTGGGCAGGGATTTTTAAATTGCCAGCAGGATGATAATAAAATACAGACTTGTGGGTTTTACTATTATTTTCACATTTTCTATAAAAAAGGCATCATCTTGTTTCCTGTATCTGGGACTAAATTCTTTCACCAGACACCCTTGGTGTGTCACTGACAAAAAAACAGACTTTTAGGGATTGAGGGCAAGAGGGGGAATGAGCAATGAATACGATGTTTATTGTGAATACCTGTGTGTCAAGAAGCAGAGTTATACTCATTATGCTATCTTGCTTATTTCCCCATTTATTCTTTTTTTTCTTTTTATTCTTTGTCTCATTGCTGTCATTTATTTCACATATACATAAACATATATGCATATACACACATAAATGTACACAACAAATACATGGTCACAAACTGTTAGAACAGTTAACTGTTAACTGATTCATTAAGAATAAGAAAGAAGGGTGGCGCCTGTGGCTCAGTGGGTTGGGCACCGGTCCCATATACTGAGGATAGCATGTTCAAACCCGGCCCTGGCCAAACTGCAACAAAAAAATAGCCGGGTGTTGTGGCAGGCACCTATAGTCCCAGCTACTCAGGAGACTGAGGCAAGAGAATCACCTAAGCCCAGGAATTGGAGGTTGCTGTGAGCTGTGATGCTACAGCGCTCTACCAAGGACAATAAAATGAGACTGTCTCTAAAAAAAAAAAAGAAAGAATAAGAGAAAAGTTTTTATTTTTTTCTTATTTATTTATGTATTTATTTTATTAAATCATGGCTGTGTACATTAATGCGATTATGAAGTAGGGTAAAAGGTGCTGGTTTTATATACAATTTGAACTAATTTCATCAAACTGGTTAACATAGCCTTCACTTTATTTTCTTAGCTATTGTGTTAAGATATTTATATTCTATTCTTAGTAGATTTAACATGTACCCTTGTAAATGCACCATAGGTGTGGTCCCACCAATTACCCTCCTTCCACCCATCTTCTCCCCTCCCCTCTCCTCTTTCCCTTTCATCTTGGGCTTTCATATGGAAGTGTGGGTGCTTATAAATTAGTTTCATAGTAGGGCTGAGTACATTGGATATGTTTTCTTCCATTCTTGAGATAACTTTGCTAAGAATATGTTCCAGCTCCATCCATGTAAACATGAAAGAAGTAAAGTCTCCATCTTTCTTTGAGGTTGCATGATATTTCATGGTGTACATATACCACAATTTATTAATCCATTCATTGGTAGATGGGCACTTGGGCTTCTTTTTCTTTTATTAAATGATAACTATGTACATTAATGCAATTCTGGGGTACAGTGTGGTGTTTTCATATATAATTTGAAATATTTTCATCAAACTGGTTAACATAGCCTTCATGTCATTTTCTTAGTTATTGTGTTAAGATGTTCATATTCTACTCTTAGAAAGATTCACTTGTACCCTTGTAAGATAAACCATAGAAGTGATCCCTCTAATCACCCTCCCTCCACCCATTGCCCACTCCCATCTCCTTCCCCCCTCCCTATATTCTTAGGCTGTTATTAGGTTATACATTTCATATGAAAGGTATAAATTAATTTCATAATAGGGCTGTATACATTGGATACTTTTTCTTCCATTGCTGTGACACTATGCTAAGAAGAACACTTTCCAGCTCCATCCATGTGAACATGAAGGACGTGAAGTCTCCATCTTTCTTTATGGCTGCATAGTATTCCATGGTGTACATATACCACTGTTTGTTGATCCATTCGTGGATCGATGGGCATTTGGGCTTCTTCCATGACCTGGCAATTATGAATTGGCTGCAATGAACATTCTGATACAAATATTTTTGTTGTAATGTGATTTTTGGTTTTCTGGGTATATACCTAATAAAGGAATTGCAGGATCAAATAGCAGGTCTATTTTTAGTTCTCTAAGTGTTCTCCAGATGTCTTTCCAAAAGGAACATATTAGTTTACATTCCCACCAGCAATGTAGAAGTGTTCCCTTTTCTCCACATCCACACCAGCATCTCTGGTTTGGGGATTTTGTAATATGAGCTAATCTTACTGGAGTTAGGTGATATCTCAAAGTAGTTTTAGTTTTGATTTGCATTTCTCTGATGAATAAGGATGGTGAGCATTTTTTCATGTGTCTGTAGGTCGTGTGTCTGTCTTCTTCAGATAAGTTTCTCTTCAAATCCCTTGCCCACCCTGAGATGGGATCACTTGGTCTTTTCTTGCTATTATGTTTGAGTTCTCTGTGGATTCTGCTTATTAAACCTTTGTCAGAGACATAACCTGCAAATATCTTCTCCCATTCTAAGGGCTGTCTACTTACTTTACTTACTGTGTTCTCGGCTGTGCAGAAGCTTTTTAATTTAATCAGATCCCCTAATGTATTTCTGGTGTTGCTAAATTTCCCAGGGGCTCCCCCTCATAAAATATTCTCCCAGGCCAATATCTTTAAGAGTTTTCCTTGCACTTTCTTCTAGTGTTTTTATAGTTTCATGTCTTAAGTTTAAATCTTTAAGGTACTAGTTCCTCTTTAAAGGTTTGGTAGAATTCTGATGTGAAGCATTCTGGTCCTGGGCTTTTCTTTGTGGGGAGATTTTGTATAGTTGATGCTATTTCAGAACTTGATATAGGCCTGTTCAACATTTTCACTTCATTCTGGCTGAGTCTAGGAAGGTGGCATGCTTCCAAGTATTGTTCTGCTTCCTTCAGATTTTCATATTTCTGAGAATAGAATTTCTTGTAATATTCATTATTTTGTGAATTTCTGTGGAGTCTGTTATTTCATCTTTGCCACTTCTGATTAAAGAAATTAGATGTATTACTGCTATATTCCTGGTTAGGTTAGCCAAAGGTTTATCTATTTTACTGACCTTTTCAAAAAACCAATTTTTAAATGTATTGATCAGTTGTATAATCCTTTTGTTTTCAATTTCATTTAATTCTGCTCTAATTTTGTTTATTTCTTTTCTTCTGCTGAGTTTGGGATTGGAATGTTCTTCCTTTTCCAGTTGCTTGACATGTCCCATTAAATTGTTAACTTCCTCTCTTTCCATTCTCTTGAGGGACGCCTGCAATCATATTAATTTCCATCTTAGGACTGCCTTTGTGGTATCCCAAAGGTTCTGGTAATTTGTCTCTTCATTATCATTTTGTTCTAAAAATTTGGTAATTTCCTTCTCAATCTCATCTATGACCAGCTATCATTTAGCATAAGGTTGTTTAGTTTCCATCTTTTTGTATGAGTATGCAGATTCCTGTTGTTACTGAGTTAAACTTATTCCATGATGGTCCAAAGAGATGCAAGGAATAATTTCTATTCTTTTAAATTTGCTGAGGTTAGACTTGTGACCTAAAATGTGATCAATTTCGGAGGATGGTCCATGGGTTAATGAGAAGAATGTGCATTCAGTTTTGTTAGGATAGAATGGTCTATAGATGTCTGTTAAATCCAACTGTTGAATGGTTAAGTCTAAAATTTCATTCCTTAGTTTCTTATCGGAGGATCTATCCAACACTGCCAAAATGCTGTTAAAATCTCCGACTATTATGGTGCTGGAGGAAATCAAGTTGCTCATGTCTGTTAGAGTCTCTCTTATAAACTGAGGCGCATTCTGCTTGGGTGCATAAATATTAATAATTGAAATCTCATCGTGTTGAGTGTTACCCTTAACAAATATGAAGTGACCATCCTTATTTTTCCTTAATTTTGTTGGTTTTAATCTATTGTATCTGTGAATAAAATCTTAATCCCTCCTTTTTTCTGATTTCCATCTGCCTGAATTATAGATGATCATCCCTTCACCCTGAGTCTATATTTATCTTTTAAGGTAAAATGAGATTCTTGTATGCAGCAGATATCTGGCCTGAGTTTTTAATCCAGTCAGCCTACCTGTGCCTCCTGAGAGGCAATTTAAGCCATTCACATTAATTGTGAATATTGATAAGCCTGGCAGTATTTTTTTTTCCAGTTTTTAAACTGCAGGGCTCAGTTTGAACCTTCTACCTCCAGCATATAGGGCTGGTGCTCAGCCACAGGCACTGCCCCAGCCTGGTAGTATTTTGAGTTTCAAGTTTTTTGAAAGTCCAGTGGACATTTTTAATCCTTTAGCCACTAAAGAAGTTGTCTGATCAAAAGTTTCTCAGTGAGTTTACTTTGGTGGTAAAGGATTGTGCTGTTCATTATGGAGCATAGGTCTGAGAATATACTGGAGACCTGGTTTAGTTATGGCAAATTTCTTCAACATGTGAATGTCATTAATTTCTCCTTCATAAATGAAACAGTTTTGCTGGGTACAGGATCCTGGGTTGAAAGTTATTTTGTGGAGGCGGAGCAAGATGGCGGAGGAGATGCACCCCTGAGTCAACTCTCCTGGTGATTTCAGGTGAGAGTGGGCTTATTAATCCCTTCCGCGGCGTCCTTGCACAGATAAGCAGCACAGGGCGAGCAGCAAAGAGGGGAAT
>CAUYQV010029930.1:0-14367 GCA_963574575.1 Galagoides demidoff | reverse complement strand
GGCCGTAGTTTGAGGACGCCTGCTTTAAGAGCACTTTTTACTGTAAAATGCTGAAAATGTTTTAAAAAAGAAGATCACATTATGATATGCTAATTATGAGCAAATAAAAGAAAGGGGGAAGAAAAGGGTCTATGCAGAATTCCACCGTCAAGGACAACTATTGATATCTTGGCCTATTTCCTTCAGGCCCCTTTTTCTGTGCATTTCTTTCTTTCTGTAGTTGAAAGCATAACCATCTATGTCAGTTTTCGTCCTAGGTTCTTTGCTTAACAAAACATCATAAGCATTTCCCCATGTGCTTTCAGGCTCACTGTTACTTTTAATTGTTACAGGAGGCCCCTGAGTTGGGCAGGGGAAGTAACTCAGGTTCAGAGAGGAAAGGAAACTTGCTCCGTGAACTTCAGGCTGTGGGGAAGGCTGCAGTTAAATGGCCTGGGCTCTCCAACACATCAATTGTAAGGGAAAGAAAAGGATGGAAGTGGAAGCTGTAGATTAAAATAGACTTAAAAGACAAACAATGGGCATAGCTACTGTGTCCAGCGACGATATCTGAGTGATGAACAAATGCAAGGGGACAAGAGTCATCCCATGGCATGTAGAGAGGGTTTTGGAGTGGCTGACAAAGCTTAATTTTTTGCCTGATGATAATTCACAATGTTTATGTGTGTTTTGTGTCGTTTTCTGTAGCTGTTTCATTATATTTTTAAAAAAGAAAAGGAACGTGCTCTAGGATCCATGTGAGGAACCAGGATAGACCCCAGGCTCAGGGTCTCTCCTGGGGTGTCTTCAGTCCCCATTCCCTGTTGGGCCCAGACTTTGTGGCTTCCTTGCTCAGCCCTCTGTCCCCTAATCCTCAGCTTCCTGGAAAAACTACAGATTTACATCTTATTTTGGTTGATTCTCAGGGCTGAGGCAGAAACAACTTGTGGGGAGAACAGTGATGCCACTTTGACTCAAATGAGGAAATTACTAAGGAGACTGGTTAGGAGTGAAGGTGTTTCAGACACAGCGTATCATCATGTGTGGTGGGTGTTACATGGGTGGGAGGGGCCCTGTCTTTTTCTTTCTCTCTGCTTAGTTCAGTGATACAGAACCAAACACCCAGTCAATCCTTTGTGTTGTTAGAACCCCTTTTAGCGCATTTCTTTAGCCTGACCACCCAATGCTTCGAAACTATATATATATATATATATATATTTTTTTTTTTCCGCAGTTCTTGGCCAGGGCTGGGTTTGAACCCACCACCTCCAGCATATGGGGCCAGTGCCCTACCCCTTTGAGCCACAGGCACTGCCCGAAACAATATTTTTTACTTTTAATAAGCATTTACTAGCTGGGCTCAGTGACTAACTCCTGTAATCTCAGCACTTTGGGAGGCCATGATGGGAGGATCAGTTGAGACCAGAAGTTCAAGACCATCCTGGCAACATAGCAAGACCCTGTCTCTACCCTCTACAAAAAAAAAAAAAGAGAAGCCTGGGGTGGTGGCATGAACTTGTAGTCCTGGACACGACACTTGGGTGGCTGAGGTGGGAGGATTGCTTGAGTCCAGGAATTTGAGGTTTTTGTGAGCCACTGCACTCCAGGCTGGGCAATAGAGAGAGACCCGATCGCCAAAAAAAAGTTAGCAACCCCACCACCACCACACACATCCCTCTACCTTAGCTGCCCTTTTCCTCTGACTCTTTACTATGGTTCTGGAGAAGCCTGAGGAGGCAGTTCCAGGGCTACACCCGGGGAAACCAGGAGAAGGGACAGGGGACAGCAGAGGAGCTCTGAGGATGCTAAGAATACCCTTCCTCCCCACAAGGCAAACAGGGATGGCCTTTCTGCCTCTGGTCCCTGGAGATGAGAGCCTGCCAGTGTTGAAAACTCCCAGGTAGACTCTTGCTTTGCTTGCTGGGGTGCAAGTTTCACAGAAAACAGCCAAAGCTTTGTTCTTGGTCGGAGCTGAGCACTGGAGGGTGTGAGGGCACAGGGCTCACCCTAGCTCTGCCTGGCAGGAGGCACGGGCAGCTCCTTGTCTGGGGGCCGGCTGCCCACAGTCCCTGGTTTGCCCCAGGTAATTGTAATAATTCCGATTACTGTGAGTAGAGGCTTCAAATCACTAAGGATGAGGGTTCCCCTTTAGGTCCTAGGATAGCACCATCCAACAGAACTTCCTGCAGTGTTGGAAATGTTCCAAAATATGTCACGTTCAATATGATGGCCCGTAACCACGGGGTCTGTTAAGTACTTGAAAGGTGGTCGTATGACTGAGGAGGGACCCTGTAAGTCCTAGTTAATTGTAATTAATTACAATTTAAATTTTTGTTGCTATGTGTGACTGGTGGCTCTCTTATTGGACAGTACAGTTCTAAAAGGGGGGGTCTCGGAGAAGGCCGCGTTGGGATCTTTCAGAACTGCCTGCCCCCCTTTCTCATGCGCTCACACAAGTACACATGCAAAAATACTGCCTGACATGTTTCTGGAAGCTTCTGGATGCAGTGACCTTTTATAAAAAGTCCGGTGCTTAAACATACTTATCTCAAGTGAGGCAGAGCTGCCACTGACCATGGGCAGCTTCTCTTTGTCCTTGCACAGTTGGTGATAAGTAGGTAAAACCTCAGGAAGCCGTGCCCCTGAGAAGTCCGTCTTCAGCAGTCACTGGCCTCAAAACCTGCCACCTGGCCTGGGTGTGCCTGAATTTCTCTGTGCTTCTCCCCTTCAGGAAGAAGGTGTCTGTGGGTCGATGCCGCATGGCTGGCCAGTGGGCTTGCGTGTGTGAGCAAGGCCAGTCATGAAAGTGTTCAGCCCACCCTGGCGGTTTTCATCTTAGACCCTATTCTGGTTCCAACAGAACCATTTCTCCCCTCCCCTCCTCTGCCCTCCTCTGCCCTCCTCTCCTCCTCTCTTCTTCCCTCCTCTCCTCTCCCCTCCTCTTTCCTCCTCTTCCTTCCTCTTCCCTCCCTTCCCCTCCTCTCCTTTTCCCTCCTCTCCTCCTCTCCTCTCCCCTCCCTTTGCCCCTCCCCTCCTCTCCCTTCCCCTCCCCTCCTCACCCCTCCTTTCCTCTCCTCTCCCCTCCTCTCCCCTCCTTCCCTCTCCTTCCCTCTCCTCCCTCTCTTTCTTTTCTTTCCTTTTCTCTTCCTTTCCTTGTTTTTGAGATAGGGTCTCATGTTGTAGCCCAGGCTAGAGTACATCATCGTACCTCACTGTTACCTCAAACTCCTACCTTGGCCTCCCAAAGTGCAGGGAGTACAGGCACCTGCCACCATGCCCAGATAATGTTTCTTTCTTTCTTTTTTATTTTTTTCGAGATGGGTCTCACCATGTTGCCCCAGGTGGTCTTGAGCTGCTGGGCTCAAGTGATCCTTCTACTCAGCCTCCCAAAGTGCTGGGATCATAGGTGTGAGCCACTGTGCCTGGCTTTCTTTCTTGTTTATATATTTTTAAGCAAGATGAATGAGGGAACTGAAGGTAAATGATGGGGTGGTTTTCTTATCTCCCCACCCCCACTTTCCCATCTCTCCCAGGACCTGGGGGCACCCTGCCTGTCTGTGGAAGGAATGATTTCTCTCCAGAGCCCTCTCTAGGACAGACTCTGCCTGTCCTTTCCTTCTTGACTGCCCCCAGCAGTCAGTACTTCTCCTACCTCTCCCCTCCTGTCCAAGGATCTTGATGCATGCTTCATCTTCCAGCACACCAACCCTTTTAAATAGTTGTTTCCTAATGCATCATGACCCAGCTATTCCAAATGTCCAGAAAGTATCCCTGCACTGCCATCTCCCCAAGCCCTGTGACATGAGTGACTCTGCAGGCCATCTGAAAAGGCCTCACCAACAGGGCTGTCATTGTGCCCCAGCCCACTCCATGGAGATGGGGACAGAGCGTCTCTGTGCAGGCCAGGATGTCCTGTGCACTGGCTGCCCTGTCTTACAATAGCCCATGTCGTGCTCCTTTTGCCTACATTTAGTGCCTTCTACAACCTGTGTCTCATCCTGCCTTATTTAGTCCTCTGTTTCTTCCTTCCGCCTTCCCTACCTCCCTTCCTTCCTCCAGTCCTGCCTTCCTTCCCTTTTCCCTACCTCCCTTCTTCGCTTCCTTCCCTCCTATTGTTCCAAATATATAAATATACACATATAGCCAATTATATATTAATATATATTATATAGTCTATATAATTATATATTGTTTATATATTTATATATTTGGAACAAGAGACTGTTGTTCAGCCACAAAGAAAAATGAAATTCTTTATATATATATATATATGTATATGATGAAATTCTATATATGTGTATTTTATAGATAAAATATATTTATCTTTATATAGACAATAAAGGGTGAAATTATATATATATATATATATTTTTTTTTTTTTTGCAGTTTCTGGCTGAGGCTGGGTTTGAACCCGCCACCTCCAGTATATGGGGCCAGCACCCTACTCCTCTGAGCCACAGGCGCCACCCCTATGTATTTTTTTTCTTTATCCATTCATCTGTTGACAGGATACCTGTGGGCTATTGTGAATAATGCTGCAATGAATATTCCTGTTTCTACTTCTTCTGGGCACATTCTCATACATGGAATTACTAATCTATAGTAATTCTGGGTTTAACATTTTGAGGAACCACCCAACTGTGGTTTTTCACAGTGGCCATGCTGCTTAACATTCTTTTTTTTTTTTTTCTTTTTTTTTGAGACGGAGCCTCAAGCTATCCACCTGGGTAGAGTGCCACGGCATCACAGCTCACAGCAACCTCCAACTCCTGGGCCCAAGCGAGTCTCCCGCCTCCACCTCCCAAGTAGCTGGGACCACAGGCGCCCGCCACAACGCCCAGCCATCCCTTGGTTGCAGCCATTGTTGCTGTTTGGCGGGCCCGGGCCGGGGACTCGAACCCGCCACCTCAGGTGTACGTGGCTGGTGCCCCAGCCGATCGAGCCACAGGCACCGAGCCACTGCTTAACATTCTTACCAATCATGTACTTTATTTAAAAGTTTTAAGCTGCAGAAACACTGCAGGTTTGTTGTAAAAACACCAGAGGATACAGAGGTACAAGAAGTTAAGAGCAGAGTTTCCCCCCCATGCAACTTGCCTCTCGGTAACTGGTGCTCAGGGTGTGGTGTGTGTCCAGACACCCACACGTAACACATATCCAGACATTGTACCAAAAATGGTACAGTGCACACAGAGCCCTGCCACTTGGTTTTTTGATGTGATTCCATGTCAGCACCTGAAAGTCTCAGCTGCATGTGGCTCCCTGGTACAGCCAAACTGAGCTGAGCCAGGAGCTTCCTTGGGAATGTGGGCCACCCACCTGGCCTTAGCAAGCAGGCAGTTGCCAGGCACACCCTCCCCTCTGGGAATACCAGGAGCCAGCCTCCCCTGGAATGACTTAGATGCTGGGAGCAGACTAGAGTGTGTGTGTGTGTGTGTGTGAGAGAGAGAGAGAGAGAGAGAGGAGCTATAGCCATTACCTGGCTTGGCTCTAGGAGCAACCGGTACAGTGTTCCCCCATGGTGGCTTGAGGGGTCCTCAAAGTCACCTCCCACCCTTGGGAAAGTCTGGCAGAAGGCCACCTGTAAAGCCAGAGACCAGCCGGTCTTTCCATCTTTCGCCAGCACCTTTTTCTGCAGAGCCCCAGGCAGCTGGTGGGAGAGTACAAAGAGGCCTGGAAAATCCGTAAACTGCTTAATCAGCCCCTGCATCTTGGCCGGCTTGACTCTGTTTATTGCTTCCTGTCCCCGAAAGCCCTTTACAAACAGAGCAGCTTCGAGGGGGGTAAGCTGGACCTGCTGGGTGGCCTGCCCCTGCCTGCAAATGTGGATAGAGGGATGGAGTGGGCAGCTTCCCTAACCACATGCCATCTCTGTTGCTGCC
The DNA here is from genome assembly GCA_963574575.1 of Galagoides demidoff. Lineage (NCBI taxonomy): Eukaryota > Metazoa > Chordata > Mammalia > Primates > Galagidae > Galagoides > Galagoides demidoff. The sequence goes on along the minus strand of CAUYQV010029930.1, from coordinate 8,506 downwards.
ACCCCAGCAGAGCCAGGGAGGGTGGGAATGAGACCTGAGGGTGTGAGAGGAGTCCTCCCTAAAGGAGGGCAGTCCCCCAGAGAGCTTTTTACTTTGTAATTACCAAATGACAAGAGTCCCATTTCTCCTAATTTCTTTGAAGGCCTGGAGGTTAAGCTCTAAGGACGGTGCAAGAGGGAAGCAGAGTAAAACCTTCGTCTCTTGACAACCCCTGCAAGGTGGGGTGGGGAGCAGAGCCAATCCCCTGGGATCTAGGGACAGTCTTGGGTCCAAGGGCTGATAGGGATCACACCAAGCCTGTTTTATTAATGTTTGCATTACATTTTTGGAAACAGATGTTTTCTTGTTGACTGACTTTTCTCCCCTGGTCACCATATTCCCTTCCCTCCTTCTCACCTTCTCCACCTTCATCTCTCTCATCCAGAATTAACTTCTGATTTGCTTCCCGGCCTTTTTCACCACTCCTGGTGGCTGAAGTGGGACTCTTCCAGAGAGCAGCTGCAGCCCTAAAAGTTTGCCCTCGACAGTGTTTCTGGCTGCTGGGGTGCCAATGGGGACGGTTATGGGTATTTTCTTCATCTGGGGGACACAGGGGCAGGGGACAGGACACCTGCTCTGTTGGCCGAAGGATGCCATCTTTTGGCAAAGGGGCTGCAGGAAGGCAGCCTTCCTAGAGCTGGGGCTGCCCCCTCCCAGCTGAGGTGGGGGGAGTCATCCTTCTCTCCTGGACACAGGGCTGCCAATGTGGTCCAGCTGGCCTGCATGCGGTCCTTCCCTCCTTCTGCCACCTGCCTTTTTGCCTCTTTCCTTTGCTTGGTTTCCCTGACTTGGAAGATTTTGACCAGAATGCCCCCAGTTTATCCCCTATTGGAAGCCATCTCTAATTTAAAAGGCAGTGATGGGCCAGGTACAATGGCTCATGCCTATAATCCTAGCATTCTGGAAGGCTGAGGGAGCTAGATCATCTCAGCTCAGGGGTTCCAGACCAGTCTGAGCAACAGCAAGATCCCATCTCAACCAGAAATAGAAAAACTAACTAGGCACTGTGCCTGTAGGTTGAGACAAAAGTATCTCTTGAGCCCAAGAGTTTGAGGTTGCTGTGAGCTATGATGATGCCAGGACACTCTGGGTGACAGAGTGAGACTCTGTCTCAAAAAAAGAAGTTAAAAAAATAAAAATCAGTAATGAGCCAGGTTGTTCTCTCCCTGTGGACCTGCCGTGTGTGGGGCTGTGGGTTGGCCTGTGCTTGTCCGCAGGTGGCCTGTTTAAGCACACTTTCACTTGGGACCTGTGTGTGTCTGAGCCTGTGCTTTGTGTTGTGCAATTCTGAGCCTGCCCCACCCTCCCAGCTCCTTCCTGAAAGTGAAATGCTACAGTCCTTGCCCAAGAACAAAGGCCCTCAGCTTGGCCCTGCATGTTAATGATTTTCAAGTGTGGCCACTTCCTCTTGCATGGCCTGAGTCACCCTGCCTGTAGCCTGGTGTGGCTGTGATGGAAATACAAGTTGAAGAAAGGCCAGACCCTGGAGCGGAAGGCCCTGTTGGAGATGCAGTGGAGCTTGGTGAGGTCCCCTCCAGGCCCAGAACTGCTGTGGCAGCGGAGGTGTATGGTGGGGCTGGCCTGCCCAGCTCTGAGCTGGGGTGCCCCTGTTTTATTTCCATCTCCCTGCTCCCCAGCCAGCCCACCACATCCACACACTCAAAGCAGCTGCCTCTCTCTTGCTCCAAGATGGCTGGAGGTGGGACAATGGCCAGGCTGACCCCATGTGCCCAGCCCTTCTGGAGCCTCAGTTTCCCTTTCTGCCCTATACAAATGTGCAGAGGTTTTTTGTTCTTTTTGTAAGCGAGGTGACAATGTGGTGAGTGGTTGGGACTATGGGCTTTGGGGCAGAATCCTGATCTGGCCACTCCTGGCCTTGAAACTTGGAGCAAGTTAATTTAAATCCTCTGTGTCTCAATTACCTCATCTGCAAAATAATTGTCTCTATCAAATAGAATGTCATGAGGATGCTATGTAGATAAAGTGCCTGACATGGTCCTCTGGAGTGGGGCGTGTGCCCAGCCTAGAGCCTGGCTCAGTGAAAGGAGCTTGTGGACTTCTCTCCAGTGTTGTAAACTGATATGTGCTGTGCACAAGTAAAACCCAGTCATTTGGGGCAGTCAGCATGGTCAGAGTGAGAGGACGATCTATCTTGGGGTTCTTAAATGAGTGGGATCAGTGGATCCTGGCTACAATTCACAGATGTCTCCCCCACCCCCACCCTGTGGGAGTTGGGTTTTCATTCTTGCCTTTCCCACAATCCTTCCTTGTTAGCTGTTCTGCTCATGCGCACCAGTTTTCCACGCTCCAAGGCAGCAGGAACCTGAATTCACCCCACACGTCCAGGCAGTGGGTCTGTGATCCCACAGCTCTACCATCAAGGATTCATTGACAGTGAAGGAAGAGTCAGTCCTATGTCTGCCACCAGCAAGCAATGCTTGAGCACTAGTTGAATACATCATGTTGTCATAGTGGTCGCTGAAGGAGCCAGGGGACTGAGAAATGTCCAGCTGCTTCTGGAAGGTTCCTGCTACTGCTGGCTGCTCCTTTCATCCTTTCAGTCTGGATAACCTTGCAGCCCATTTGTGCTAAGAGGAAGGGAGTGCACCATCGGTACATCCTGGGCTGGCTGCTTCCCCATGACAGACAGAGCGGGTACAAGTTTGGGCTTGTGAGGTGATTTGGCAGGGCTATGTTTGATGACTGTTGACTAAGCCCAGGTGTGCAGCCCCAATGTTTACAGAATCCTGGTTGGCTCAGCGCTGGGGCTGGAATGAAGGAAACAGATGTTCACGGGTTGGAGGAGGGGGCATGGATGATCCAAGAACCATTCGTTTAGGGCCTAGAACCAGGATTCCCTAAATTTGCCAGACAGGAACGCTTTTGTAATGAGCATCTATCTTGTAGACTGCTACAGAGACCAAATGGGGACTCAGAGCAGACACAGAGAATATCAGGGGTGAAGGAATCTTGGACATCATTTAGTCTTACCTGCCCATTTTCTAGATGGAAATTTGGAGTTTCAGGAGGTAAAATGATTTGCCCAAGGTAACGTGGCTAGTTAGTGATAGAGCTAAAACCAGCATCCAGGTCTTCAAACGGCATCACCCTGCAAGGCAGCAGTCCTCACTGTGTGAATCTATTAACATGCAGATTCCCAGGCCACACCTCCAAATACTCTGATTCAATAATGGGATGGAGAATATGTGTTCTTAGCAAACACCTCAGGGACATCTGATGAAGGTGGTCCATCCTCTGAGATGCACTGCTGTGTTACTTGTATCACTATATCAATGCTATAGTGCAAAGAGCATTTGCTTTTTTGACAAATAAGAAAAACACATTTGCATTTCCAGAAGGCACATCAATAGCAGTGAGGGTAACAGGCAGAGATTCAATCAGCTCAGGAGATGAGAGCATGAGAGGTTAAGCCCAGGCTGTAAAACCCGTTGCAAGTAACTCTGGTGTGTCAGGAGACTTGACACGTGATTCAGTGTGCCTATCTGTATAATAGCTGTGATGCTGATAGGAGGTAGTAATCTACAGTCCTACACTGTCATGAGGATTAAATGACATGATGCACTTTGCCTAGCAGTCAGTGTGGTAGGTTCTCTGATTATGCATAATTGCTGGGGACAGACGAGGGCAGGTTTCTGTTTACTGTCTTTATAATAGACCTCTGCTGAGGGTTTCATGGGAGGATAGGGGTTCTGGTTCTGTAACTAAAGAAAGGCTACAGATCCTTTCAACCTTGGAGGAATGGGGCGCAGCAACCTCCTTCTGCAGAGGAGTCATCTCATACCCAGAGCAGTGGTGTCTTTCTCTGGGCCTGACCCACTCCCCCAGCCCCACCCACATCCTGGCATTTCAGAGATTAGACAGCACAGGGACTGTTGCTCTCCATTTTCTAGAAATACTATGTTTCCCTGAAAATAAGACATACCCCCAAAATAAGCCCTAGTGGGATTTCTATGCATTTGTTAAACATAAGCCCTACCCTGATAAGACCTAGCAATGGGCGTGGCTATGCAGTGTATCTGCATAGCCACGCCATGCATTCGGGCGTGGAGAAGACATCCCCTGAAATAAGCCCTAGTGTATCTTCTTGAGAAAAAATAAATATATAAGATAGTGTCTTATTTTCGGGGAAACACAGTAGAGACTGAAGCCCTCTAGAGGCAAAGAAGGCCGGTTGTGGGATCCCTAAGAGCTCCTGTACCTTCCTCTGACTGTTAGATTTGAAGGGCAGGACTACCAGCCCCAGATGATCTGAGGTCCTTTGCTGAATCCCCTTCTAGGAGCTGGGCATGCAGGCAGTCAGGAAAACCATGCCTTGGCCAGGGTGTGCCGCTTCCTGGTTCTGGACAGTTTTGCGGCAGTTCAGGTCAGCCTGACCTCGCCAATGCTATAAAAACCATTCTGGTTGCAGATACAGGGAAGACAGACAGGGATCTCAGGGATGCCTCTGGCCCTGCCATCAGTCTAGTGAAGGGAGTGGCTTACAGGGTGAGGTATGGGAAGGAGGAGATTGCTATTAGTGTGCAGGAGAGTGTGTGTGTAGAAAAGTGTGACCTATAACATTAAAAACACACAGCTTCAGAGTTGAGAAAAGAGAAGAGCAGATTGAGTGCCAAGAGTGGATGGGAGCATTCAAGAAAAATCCTGCTGGGCATGGTGGCTCATGCCTATAATCCTAGCACCCTGGGAGGCTGAGGCTGGTGGATTTCCTGCGCTCATGAGTTCGAAACTGCCCTGAGCCAGAGCAATACCTCATCTTAAAAAAAATAGCTGGGCAATGTGGTGGGCACCTGTAGTCCCAGCTACGTGGGAGGCTGAGGAAAAAGAATCAGTTGAGCCCAAGAGTTTCAGGTTACTGTGAACTATGATGCCATGGCCCTCTACTGAGGCAACAAAGTGAGACTTTGCTCCAAAAAAAAAAAAAGAAAGAAAGAAAGAAGAAAATTCCTAAAGAGGGTGTCTGTGTCCTATGGCCGCAAGGCTCCAGGACAAGCCTGTGACATGTGAGAGTGAATGGGCCTGAGTGAGCTGGTGTGCATGGCAGTGAGTGGGAGCCTATTAGCACACGCAGGTGTGGGAGCTGTGTGCTGGAGCGTGCTGGTGTGTGTGCTCACATCAGGAGAGAGCATTGCCTAGGTGTCTCCTGATCTGGGTTCAAATCCCAGTGCTGTGGCCACTGGGCTCTGTGACCTTTGCCAACAGGCACCACTTGGAAGTGAGAACCTAAGGTTTCTCCTACCTCCCTAATAGTGGGGACTCTGCAGAGCGTGTGTGTGTGTGTGTGTGTGTGTGTGTGTGTGTGTGTAGACACGTGGGTATGTGGATGAGTGAGGCTGTCAGGTGGGGAGGGGACACCAGGCAGCTGGAGGCTGGGCACCACCAGCTGTGGAAGGGGAGCTCCACCACACAGGCTGGGCAGGGAGGGACAGTGGCTGGGGGGTTTGTGGCTCTAAACAATTCCATCTGCTGTCTGGGCTGGGCCCTTCTCACTCAGGGTGGAATTTCTGATGGTGTCCTGGCTGCCCAAGGGGGGTGGTCCTCTCAGCCGCAGCTGCTGCCTGCTCTTTTGAAGCTCAGCCATGGGCCAACCACCCCTCCCTCTTCCCCTGCTCCTGGCCTGCATTCCTCAGCTGCCAGAGAAGGCATTTCTGAGAGGCCCTCTGCCTGTGCGGCTGCTGCCCAGGGCCTCAGAGCCCCTCCTTTCCCTGAGTAGGAGTGGGAGGCCCCATGATGCTCCAGTCACTGTTCCTCCTCTTGGGAGCTCAGCTGAGGTCAGGGTAGGGGCAGGATAGGGCAGAGGGGCTGTTGGTCTAGCTCCCTGCTGCTCCCTCTGGGGTGTCCGAGGCCACCCAGGTTGAGGTCCTGGAGGCCCAAGAGGGGAGGCCTTTGTGCTGAGCGCTTGCCCCCCACCCCCAATCATATCCCCAGGCCTGACTCCTGGGCCAGCACTGGGCTCAGCCCCTTAGGACTGTGTGGCCTTAGGGTATGAATGGTCTAGGACTGTCTTCACTAATGGCTGGCTCTGAAAGAGAAAGTCCCATGTAGGGGCTCAGGCCCACCACCATGAATCCACTCCCCCCGCCTCAACCCTCTTCTGTGAAGGTGTAGTTATCCTAGTCTTACAGAAATGGAGACTCCCTCAGAGACGTGTTGCTGTGCTGCTGGCTCAGTAACCGCAGGATGGGGACATGGGCTAAGCCTCACCTGGCTCTGCCCCACTCCTAATGCTCTGCAGTGCAACCTCTTGCCCCAGACTCAGCACTGAAGACACCAACTTTTGTTTTCTGCGACATTAGGAGCTTCCTGGCCAAAACCCCAGCTGTGCTGTGCTCCAGTGGGCCACCACATCATAGTCCTATCTCTGAAACAGCTGTGGGGCATGGGCATGGGCATCCCCAGGGCCTGAGGATGCACTGAGGCAGGACCAGGTTAACCACAGCAGGACGCCCTGGGCTGGGATTCTAAGGAGGCAGAGGCTTTCATGCCCTGGAAGCTCAGTGGATTGCTCTCTTCTTAAGATTTTTCTTTTTTTTCTGGGCTGGCATGGTGGCTCACACTTATAATCCTAGCACTCTGGGAGGCTGAGGCAGGTAGATAGCTTGAGCTCATGAGTTTGAGACCAGCCTGAGCAAGAGCAAGACCCCCATCTCTACCAAAAGTAGGAAAATGGAGGCAAGAGGGTTGTTTGAGCCCTGGAGCTGGAGGTTGCTATGAGCTATGACACCACTGCACTCTACCCAGGGCTACAGCTTGAGAGTTTGTCTTAAAAAAAGAAAAAGAAAAGAGAGAAGTTTTTTTTCTGTCATCGCTTTTCTAAATATTTTGTTTTGTTTTAATTAGAGGCCTAGTATAGGAGGAGGTTAGGAAGAACAGGGACTCTGGGCCAGGCATGGTGGCTCAAGTCTGTAATCCTAGCACCCTAGGCTGTCTCTACTAAAAATAGAAAAAAAACTAGCTTGGTCTTGTGGCAGGCACCTGTAGTCCCAGCTACTTGAGAGACTGAGGCAAAGAGGATTTCCTGAGCCCAGGAATTTACGGTTACTGTGAGCTATGATGCCATAGCATTCTAGCCCAGGGGGACAGAATAAGACTCTAGTCTGAAAAAAAAAAAGAAGAGGAAGAAGAAGAAGAACATGGACTCTGGACTCAGACTGTTTGGACTCAAATTCTGGCTCTGCCACTGACTATGTGGCCTTACTTATTTAGCCTCTCTGAGCCTTAGTTTCCCTATCTGTAAGATGGGTATAATAATTGCTTTCCTGTGGGAATTTGATGAAAATAATGCACACAAAATACACATACCTTGCAAGTGCTCATAGATATGTGCTATAATATTAAAAAATATCTGATTCCGGGTGGCGCCTATGGCTCAAAGGAGTAAGGCACTGGCCCCATATGCCAGAGGTGATGGGTTCAAACCCAGCCCCAGCCAAAAAAACTGAAAAAAAAAATTATATATATATATATCTGCAGATAATGCAAACAAACATAAAATAACTGGCAGTGCCTTTACTTTAATCTTCTTCATACGTGGTTTTTTTTTTGTTTGTTTGTTTTTTGAGATAAAGCCTCAAGCTATCCCTCTGGGTAGAGTTCTGTGGCATCACAGCTCCCAGCAACCTCCAACTCCTGGGCTCAAGCGAGTCTCCTGCCTCCGCCTCCCAAGTAGCTGGGACCACAGGCGCCCGCCACAACGCCTGGCTATTTTTTGGTTGCAGCCATCGTTGTTTGGCAGGCCCAGGCTGGATTGGAACCCACCACCTTAGGTGTATGTGCCTGGTGCCTTAGCTACTTGAGCCACAGACGCCGAGCCAAAAAGCACATTTGTTGATGGTATTTTAGATTTATGTGACTTCATGGTGATAATTTCTTATGTCTCAACTATAGACACAGCTGTAAAACCCTGTATTTAAAACCTGGAAAAGGGCCGAGCACAGTGGCTCACACTGGTACGCTGGTAATCTTAGGACTTTGGGAGGAGGAGGAGGGTGGGTTGGTTGCGCTCATGAGTTCAAGACCAGCCTTATCAAAACTGCCACCCCCATCTCAACTAAAAATAGAAAAACTGAGGCAAAAGGATCCTTTGAGCCAGGAGGTTACTATGAGCCATGATGCCACAGTAGTCTACCCAGGGCAACAGCTTGAGACTCTTATTTAAAAACAAAACAAAACAAAACAAAAAGTAGGTAATTTCAGTTTTTATAAAGTATATCTCGTTGATACCAGGCAGCCATTCAAATGAAAATCAGTTTTTATTAGTCTGTAATTTCCTCATATTTTAGGCTAAAGTAGATTATCTTTTTTTTTTTTGAGACGGAGCCTCAAGCTATCCCCCTGGGTAGAGTGCCATGGCATCACAGCTCATAGCAACCTCCAACTCCTGGGCTCAAGCGAGTCTCCTGCCTCCGCCTCCCAAGTAGCTGGGATGACAGGCGCCCGCCACAAAGCC
>CAUYQV010029927.1:0-12073 GCA_963574575.1 Galagoides demidoff | reverse complement strand
CCAAACAACAATGATGGCTGCAACCAAAAAATGGCCGGGCGTTGTGGCGGGCGCCTATGGTCCCAGCTACTTGGGAGGCTGAGGCAGGAGACTCGCTTGAGCCCAGGAGTTGGAGGTTGCTATGAGCTGTGATGCCATGGCATTCTACCCAGGGGGATAGGTTGAGGCTCTGTCTCAAAAAAAAAAAAAAAACTGTAATTAAGATGATTACTATACCACAAAATTCATTTTTTTAAAGTGTACGGTTCTGTTAGGCACAGTGGCTCATGCCTATAATCCTAGCACTCTGGGAGGCTGAGGCAGGTGGATTGCTTGAGCTCAAGAGTTTGAGACCAGCCTGAGCAAGGGCAAGACCCCATCTCTACTAAAAGTAGAAAAACTAGGCATGGCGCCTGTAGCTCAGCCGCTGGGGTGCCAGCCACATATACCAGAGCTGGCAGGTTTGAACCCAGCCCGAGCCTGCCAAAGAACAATGACAACTACAATAAAAAAATAGCCAGGGCTCAGTCCTGTGACTCAAGTGGCTAAGGCGCCAGCCACATACACCTAAGGTGGCGGGTTCAAATCCAGCCCGAGCCCACCAAACAACGACGGCTACAACCCCCCCCACCAAAAAAAAATAGCTGAGCGTTGTGGCGGGTGCCCATGGTCCCAGCTACTTGGGAGACTGAGGCAGGAGACTCGCTTGAGTCCAGGAGTTGGAGGTTGCTGTGAGCTGAGATGCCATGGCACTCTACCCAGGGTGACAGCTTGAGGCTCTGTCTCAAAAGAAAAAAAGATAGCCAGGTGTTGTGGTGGGTGCCTGTAATCCCAGCTACTTGGGAGGCTGAGGCAGGAGACTCGCTTGGGCCCAGGAGTTGGAGGTTGCTGTGAGCTATGATAACGCCATGGCACCATACCTAGGGCAACAGAGTAAGACTGTATCTCAAAAATAAATAAATAAAGTATACAGTTCCATGTTAGTAAATTCAAAAATGTTCAACCCTCACCATTATGTGTAGAATTCCAGAACATTCCTTGCTCTTCTGCCTTAGTAACAACCAATGTATGTGCCTTTCTGTAGGTTTGTGTGTTCTTCAGATGTTACTGGTTTACTGTATGTCTTTTTATAAATCTGTCTTATCTCTATGCCCTACCCCCAGCCCGGTTCTTTTCCTTGGTGGCAACTCGTCTCACTGGTTTTTGTTTATCCTTCCAGAGGGAGCCTGTGCTCACGAGCAGTGTGTGTACAGATATCCAGTGGCATATTCTTTGTTTACCACTAATGGTAGCATTCACATGTCCTGCACCTTTCTTTTGTACACCTTGGTGATAACGGAAATTTTTAATATGTTAATATTTTTGCAAATCACTCCACTTCCATACATGAAGCGCAGCCTTATTCTCTGTAATTGCTATATCAGATTTCATAGGATGAATGTGTCATAATGTATTTAATGAGTCTCTTACCAATGGACATGGCTAGGTTGTTTCCAACATGGTTCTCTTCTAATTGTAAAAAACCACAGAAAGCATCTCTTTCTTCCCTCCTCCCTTCTCTCATCCTGGGTTTTCCCTCCTTAACTCCTGTTTTGTTTTGTTTTTTGTGCTGGAAGTCAGCCTACTACACTTTGAGAAAGGCAGCCCCAGGGGCCTGAAGCTGGCAGAATGGAGTGACCTCTGTCTTTGCCCTGGCTCACCTGGCATCACTTTGTACCTGCTCTGGAATGATGGGGGCCTTTTCCCCAGATATTCTCCTAAAAGGAAGGGGCAGTTCCTACCAGCCAGGGTGTTTGCATGCTGTTGGGAACAGCCCCACAAACAGGCAAGTTCATTTTCCAGGGTGCCAGTGCTGGGCAGGTGTCAGAATCATCCCTGCTGTGGGGGGCTCTTTGATTCCAAAGTGGACAAGGCCCTGAGTGCAACCCCTCATGGAACATGTGCAAATGTTGGCCAGGGAAAAGCCTCCTGTGGCTTGGGGGCTCCAAGAGGATTTGCTGGAATGAAATAGTCATACTACTCCCAGGGGCTCATGTGGGCATGCACTCATGTGATATGGTGACTTGGTTTCTCCTCCATTTTCCCCTCCAGAAAAATAAGAATAAGAAAAAAGGCAAAGATGAGAAGTGTGGCTCCGAGGTGACCACTCCAGAAAACAGCTCCTCCCCAGGGATGATGGACATGCATGGTGAGTCTCTCCACGGCCTACGGCCTCTCCTGCCGGTCCCAGGGCCTTGGTGATGCACTCAGTTGTGTTTTTACTTCTCTAGCAGGTTTGTTCACATTCCAGGCAGGGGGTAAGAGGGCTGGGCAGAACCGGAAGGCTTCTGTGCCAAGGAGGAGGGGAGGAAGTCTCTTCTCCCACAGTACCAAGCCAAGAAATATAAAATAAGCCAGAAACATAAAAATAAGATCCTCAGGGCGGCTCCTGTGGCTCAGTGAGTAGGGCGCCAGCCCCATATACCAACAGCGGCGGGTTCAAACCCGGCCCCGGCCAAACCGCAACAAAGGAATAGCTTGGCGTTGTGGCAGGCGCCTGTAGTCCCAGCTACTCAGGAGGCTGAGGCAAGAAAATCACCTAAGCCCAGGAGTTGGAGGTTGTTATGAGCAGTGTGATGCCACGGCATTTTACTGAGGGCGATAGAGTGAGACTCTGTCTCTACAAAAAAAAAATAATAAGACCTTTCCTCACCAGTGACAAAAACCTTACCAGAGATGTTTCCCTCTGCCCCATCTGCTCCCAGGAAGGTTTTTGGGAATGTATGTTTCTTTTTCCCTCCTAGGGAGATAGAAATATAAATTATATAAATAGCTATATTTTCTTTTTCCCATTTTGCTTTGGCTGCCAGGAAGCTCTAAAGTAGATTTCTGACTTCGTGTTAATCACCCTAGGACCAAGGGAACTGCCCTTCCACATCCACAGCCTAACTTCCTTTGCAGTCTCATTTCACAAATTATAACCTAGTCCAGCGCAGCAGCACAACTTGTCATCTTGGCTACTTAGGAGGCTAAGATTGGAAGATTACTTGAGCTTAGGAGTTTGAGGCTGTAGTGACCATGATCTTGTCTGTGAGTAACCACTACACTCTAGCCTGGGCAACATAGTGAGACCCTGCCTTGTAAAACAGTAACAAAAAAAATCCTCACCAAAAACAAAAGTTGTAGCCAGCATCCCACCAGTCAAATCCACGTCAGTGCTGTAGCTATCAACCACTGTTTCCTGTGCTGGTGTTCAGTTCTCTTTTTACCTTTTTATCAGAGAGGAAAGGCTGCATGAAATGATCCCAAACTGCACACACCCGTCTAACTCACCCAGGTCAGAACACCTGAGCATTCGCAGCCAGTCCCCATTGTCTTCCAGATGACCTCCTGGTCACCTGTCCCTGCCTCTCCAAGGAAAACCACTTTGGTCAAACCTGAAGTTTTTCAAAAATTGAGTTACTGTCCCATATTTATAAGTCAGAAAATCTGCATTACTGCTGTTCTTTGAGAAATCAGACCTGGCACCCCTGAGTGTGTGCTCCCCCAAGGCAGGGGCCATGTGAAGCCCAAGCAGTGTCCCTTAAGGGGGGGGCATGGCCTTTCCAAGCCCACCTGGCTTCACCACCTCATTTTGTCACCTACCTTGCCCACTGGGACAAGAGCTTGTAATCCCTGCCTTTGTTTGTTTCTTGATCCCAACTTCAATGTCTTTGTACTTGTGACCAACCCAAACCTTTGGTACTATAAATAATTAAATAATGAAATCAAAAAGGAATGTTGGTTTGCTGGAATTTCTAACACCTCTCAACCCAGAGTTGTCTCAGTCTAGGGAAGGTAGGCAAACAAACTTTTCTGTTTGCCCAAACTGACTAGTCTGCAAGACACAGGCTCCAGCTCCCAGGGCAGGGAGGGTAGCTAGTTGCCAAACTGGCTTCAGGCAAGCACAGGGGAGCTTTGCTGCTGGCTAACATGTCAAGAGAGTCCTCCCCACCCCCACCCCAATCAGGCCATAGGATCATAGTTGGGGTACATTTGATTTTCAGAAATAGATATTCGAGCTCAGGTGTGACCTATCTCCCTGGCATTGCTTAGCTCCCTTCCTCTCTGGGGACTGAGGAGCCCCCAGGCCTGGCTCAGAATTTAGGTTGGGCCATGGTTATAGAATGGCAGGTGAACACCTTTTCAAGTAGAGGTCAGGGTCCCACCAAATCCTAACTCTCCCAGGACCTCCACCTGGCTGTGTGTTCTTGGGCTGCTTGCTCTACCTTTGGGTTTGTTTAGTTTTAACCTATAGAATGGAACTGATAATGCCTACTTCATAAAATCAAGATAATCCCTCAAAGCCTTGGCATGTTAACAGCTCACATTTATGAGATTGTCACGGTGTGCGAGCATCACGCTAAGCACAGTTTTTGCATTATCTCATTTGAATCTAATGACATGCCATTTTACAGATGGAGAAACTAAGGCTCAGAGAATGCAGTTACTTTCCTAGTTAGGAAGTTCATAGCTTCCAGAGCCAGTACTGGCATTTGAGGTCCTTCAAAGGCAGAATACAGGTTTGTGGCTTGGACTGATGCTCCAGAAAAATCTAGGATGCCTAGCAAACCAGGTCCCTGGACAAGGAGCCCTGCTCATCTTTTCAGTATCATTTCCATTTTAGTACATGTGCAGCCAAAACCACGTCAGACTACAGGATGTACAAACTTGAAGGGCAGGGAAAGATGGGGGCCTGGTGAGTTTTCTGGAAGGCTTCAAGTGGGAAGATGGGCCCAGCAGGACATGACTGGAGAGGGTACATGTATTTGGCTCTTTAGTCTTCAAAATTCAGCTGATATCAGCCCAAGAGTCAAGGTCACACTGTTACCATGTTACCAGGGTATCCTCAGACGGCGGACTGGTTAAACATTAGAATTTTTGTCATTAATTAACATAACCTCAGGCTGGGTAGCTTGATCTTTTTACACACCTGCACACATACATTGGATAGAAAAGAAGTTTAGGCGGTGCTCGTAGCTCAGTGAGTAGGGCACTGGCCACATACACTGAGGCCAGTGGGTTTGAGCCCAGTCCAGGCCTGCTCAACAACAATGACAACTGCGACAAAAAAATAGTTGGGCATTGTGATGGGCGCCTGTAGTCCCAACTGTTCAGGAGGCTGAGGCAAGAGAATTGCTTAAACCCAAGAGTTTGACGTTGCTGTGAGCTGTGATGCTACAGCACTCTCCCAAGGGCAACATAGAGAGGCTCTGTCTCAAAAAAAAGAAAAGTTTAGATTTTCTTTTTTTTTTTTTTTTTTTGAGACAGAGCCTCAAGCTATCACCCTGGGTAGAGTGCTGTGGCATCACAGCTCACAGCAACCTCCAACTCCTGGGCTCAAGCAAGTCTCCTGCCTCCGCCTCCCAAGTAGTTGGGATCACAGGCACCCGCCACCACACTGCCTGGCTATTTTTTTTTTGGTTGCAGCTGTCATTGTTGTTTGGCGGGCTGGGCTGGATTTGAACCTGCCAGCTCAGGTGTACGTGGCTGGCGCCTTAGGCACTTGAGCCATAGGCGCTGAGCCTGGATTTTCTTGAAGGATAATCAGGAACGTGCACATCCTTTTTTTTTTTAAGTTCCAGAACTCACAAGAGGATGCTTTTGTGTAGAGTACACTTAAAATAAGACCCAATTTACCCATTTTGGGCTGCCTTACTGCCTGGTGCTTCCTGGACAGATTGAGGTAGAGGAGAGGCTCAGGGCTGAGAGTTGGGCAGGTGAGTCTGAACCAGTGGCTCTGCGGCTCTGTTTTCCCCTCTGTAAAGTGAAGGTGGTAACAGTACCTTTCTGGTAGGTTGCTGGGAGGATTAAATGAGATGATGATAAATGCCCTTGCCCAGTGCCTGGCATGTAGCTGGTGCCCAGGTCTGTTGGGGTATCTTGCTCATTTTGCAAAAATGGCCTTGGTCCCAGGTGCAGCATGGCCTAGAAAGGCAGTGCCAGATTGTGGTGGTATTTTTGAAATCTCCACTTGGGTATCTGTAGTTTAAACTGACTCTCTGTGCCCTGGAAGGCGGGGGGCAAGCCAAGGAGAGGTGTCTCCTGGGTGCCCCAGCTTTACTCCTGAATGCCATTGCCCAGTTAACTATTCCCTTTTTTCATTGTGAAAAGTTTCATTGTAGAGAACAGCAGAGAGAATACTACGATGAACCCCATTATACATTCCTCCTTGGTTTTCATGAACATGCCATATTTCCCTTGTCTATTTTTTAATGTGTTTTTTTAATTAAAATTTAATTTACATAAAAAATACTCACAGCTGAGTGTAAAGTTCAAGGAGTTCTGACAGTTGTATGCAACCTGCACTAAAGGATGTTAAAGTAAATTTCTCCTGTATCGTGACATTTAAGTCTATGTCTAAACATTTTATTATAGCATGTGTTGCTAAAAAGTACCATTTCTCTGTACCCACTGTACCATTATTCCTTCTAGCAGAATTAACAATTCCCTAATAGCTTTTAAATCCAGATCATGTACAAATCCCCCAATTGTTCCAAAATGTTACAGCTGGCACATTCAAAACAGGATCCAAATAATTCCCATCCATCATATTTAGTCATTGGGTCCCTTAGCTTTCTTTTACTCTATAACTAACTTGTGTGTTTCTACCTTCTCTTTCTGTTTTTTTTTTTTTTTTTAATAAGAACGATATTGACTTGAATAGATCAGACCAAGTGTCCTTTGGAATATACCACCTTCTGTTGCTATCTTGTTCTCTCCCTTTTGTTTCACATTAAGTAGAATTTGGCCTAGAGGCTTGGTGAAGTGTATGAACCATCTGGACAGTAATGCTCCCTGGACCATGCTGAGCTGCCCTCTAGATACACACGATGTCTCATTTATCTACCCAGAATTAGTTAGACTTTAGATGTCTCCCAAAGATTTGAGATGCCTTGGGTCCCATCTGTATCTGGCCACCTCCATACACAGGCATCTTCTTAAGGAGCAACTGGGAGAAAGGTCAGGCCATGCATGTGGGGTGGCCCTGGACAGGGTGGTCAGCTCAGGAGGAAGAAGTATCCAGACCTTTTCCTGGGAGAGCATCCTGTGGGGCTCAGGTGTGGGGGCCCAGGACATTTTCAGGATTTCATGCTCTGCTTCCGTCCCCGCCATGCAGATGACAACAGCAATCAGAGCTCTATAGCTGACGCCTCCCCGATCAAGCAGGAGAACAGCAGCAACTCAAGCCCTGCCCCAGAGCCCAACTCCGCTGTGCCGGGTGATGGTGCTGAAGCCAAGGCAGACGAGGCCCAGGCAGATGGGAAGGGGCACCCTGGGGCTGAAGGTACGTGCTGTCTAGGGCTGGGCTCCTTGGAGTCTCCACTTGTACTTCAGCAGTCAGGGACAAGTATTCAAGGAAGCCCTCCCAGAAAAGGTAACATCTAGAGTGCAGAGTCTCTTGAGATGATTAAAAATCAGATAGTCTGAGAGGTGGAGGCAAATGGATTGCTTGAGCTGGGGAATTTAAGACCAGCCTGAGCAAGACCGAGCCCCCATCGCTACTAAAAATAGAAAAATTGAGACAAGACTATATCGTTTGAGCCCAAAAGTTTGAAGTTGCTGTGAGCTATGATGATACCATGGCACTCCACCTAAGGCTACAGAGTAAAGCTCTGTCTCAAAAAAGAAAAAAAAGGCGCCACCTGTGGCTCAAAGGAGTAGGGCATCAGCGCCATATGCCGGAGGTGGCAGGTTCAAACCTAGTCCCAGCCAAAAACTGCAAAAAAAAAAAAAGGCGGGGGAAACTGGGGAACTGGGCGCCTATATTCAGTGGTTAGGGCATTGGCCACATGCTTCGGGGCTGGTGGGTTGAACCCGGCCTCGGCCTGCTAAACAAAATAAAGACAGCCTATGGTTTGAAAGCCAAGTGTAGTGAATTAGACAGTAGAAAAGGGAAATGGGGAGTCTTGCTAAATGATGGGGGTGTCGTAGTTTTAAATAGAAGGCGGTCAGGGAAGGCCTCACTGAGGGGCTGACATAACTACAGGCTCTATCTAGGCGAAGAGTGAGCCAGTGTATATCTGGGAGAAGAACATGGCAGATGGTGTAAAGGCCCTGTGGCAGGAGTGTGTTCAGTGTGACTAGAGGAAGGTGCATGGGGGACTGGAAAATATGGTGGCATCAGGGTGGAGCCCAGGCCTCTGGAATGGGGGCCTCCAAAGGCTACTGCCCAGCCCAGGTTTTTCTAACGTGTGAGATGGGAGCCCTTGGGGTTTGGGTGATGTGATCTGAAGGATTAAGAACTGACAAGGTAGAACCTGGGTGGAGGTAGGAAGCCCCAGTGAGGGGCTGCTGAAGTTGTCTAGGGAGAGGATGATGATCAGACCTGGGGTGAGGGAGGAACAGGAGGTGGTAAGGAGTGGTCTGATTGTAGAGGTGGGGGCAGATTTGTGCATATGAATGTGTATTTGTGTGTGTGTTGAATAGAAATAGTGGTTACTTGCTTTGCTGTGTTTTGTTTTTATTTATTTTGAATCAAGGGCCAGGCATGGTGGCTCACACCTATAATCCTACAGGAAAATGGGAAAAATAGTAGAAGTATATCCACCAACTAAAGTAGGCAATTGTTGGGTTTTTGAGAGTTTGTGTTTGTTTTTTTAGTTTTTTGGTGGTGGTGGGTTTTTTGGCTTTATCTACAAACATTTTTTCCTGGGACCATTTGAGAGTAAGTTGTACACCTAAGGACATTTTCTCTGTAAACACCTCAGCATGTGTCTTTTTAAAATAATAGACACTCTGTCTGGGCTCAGTGACTCGCACTTATAATATCAGCCCTTTGATAGAACAAGGCAGGAGGATCACTTGAGGCCCGGAGTTTAACACCAGCCTGAGCAACATAGCAAGACCCTATCTCTGCAACAAATTAAAAAAATAAATAAACATAGAGTAGATCTCCAGCTTTTGAAAAATCAGGTTTGGTAGTACTATGTCTGCATTTCCATGAAGCAGCAACCATTAAGAGCAGAAAAACAGCTGTCCCTCCACTTACCACACTCCCCACTCCTCCTTATTTTCTCTCCAGCACCAAGGTCAAAGGGCAGTTTCCCTGTGTTCACCACTGTTTTTGCTATCATAGACTTAAAAGGAAAATCAAGGGCCAGGCATGGTGGTTCACACCTATAATCCTAGCACTCTGGGAGACAAAGGCAGGTGCATTGCTTGACTACATGAGTTCAAGAATAGCCTGAGCAAGACCCCATCTCTAAAAATAGCTGGGTGTTGTGGTAGGCACCTATAGTCCCAGCTACTCGGGAGGCTGAGGCAAGAGAATTGCTTGAGTCCAAGAGTTCGAGGTTACTGTGAGGTATGATGGCCACGGCATTCTACCCAGGGCAACAAAGTGAGACTCTATCTCAAAAAAAAAAAAAGAAAGAAAGAAAGCACTTACTGTGCTTTGAACTTCTTTTGAAAATAATTTAATTAATGATCTCTAAAAATTTTTGTAGCACACTTAAGATCCTGTCATGGTACACTAGTGTGCCGTGGTACTATTTAAGTAGCTCCTCCCCCCCCATGATAGTGTTGCTGTATCTTTTATGCATATGCATTGCCTCAGGGAGTCTCATGCCTATACCTGTCCACACCTTTGCCCAGGTGCAGGTGGATCAATAGGCTGTGCCCTTGGAAGCAAAACTGTTTAGTCCAGCGGTTCTCAACCTCGACCCACGGGAACTGTACTACAGGGCCGCAGCATTAGGAAGATTGAGAACCACTGGTTTAGTCAAAGGGCGTGTGCACTTAAAGTGCCTGTGGATGTGCTGAGATTTCCTCCAGAGGGGTTATGGGTAGAATGACTTTCTGCTGGAACAGGAATCTAGGCCTTGGCACTATTGGCATTTTGGGCTGGATAATTTTTGTCGCCAGGAGGGTGTCCTGTGCATCATGGGAGGTGTAACAGCATCTCTGGCCTTTACCCACTAGATGCCAGTGTCTCTCCCTCCCCAATTGTCTCCAGACATTGCCAGATTATGGTGGGGGTGACAAGATTGCCTCCAGTAGAGAGCCAGTGTCCTGGTGGCTTTGCCCTAGAGTAGACTTTGCTGTGTGCAGCATGGGCCACCACTCCTACCCCACCCCCCCATCTGGCCTATCCACCAGGCTTCTCATGGGAGTCCTGGCCAGGTGGCTGTGCAGATAGAAAGTAGAGGGGTCAGGACAGGGCTGTGGTCACATCCAGGCAGACACTAGCTGTGTGGCCTTGGGCAGGCACCATCACCTCCCCCGCACCTTTCTGTTTCCTTGTTTATAGAATGAGATGAATAGACGTGGCCTCCCTTGTCAGTCGCAGTAAGAGGTGGAGGGGGTGGGAACATCAGCAAAGTGCTTGGCCAGGAGCCAGGCACGTAGGAAGGATCTGGGGAGCAGGGGAGCAATGCTGGGGGTTCTGGGGGCTGGCATGGGCCATGTCTACAGCTACACTCTGGCTTCTTTCCCATCCTGGTTTCCTTCTGGCGATGGCTTTATTTCTCCCATGTTTCGAGTTTGTATCTCCTTTGCTGTAAGGCCCAGTATAAACTCACCTATATGAATTATATTTTAGGTTAACACTTTCGTAACTGCCACATTTTGCTAGCTACTACCCACCTTGCCACCATCACCAAAAGCTAAAGCATTGGGACCCAAGCAGGCCACCGCAGACCTCTGGGCCCACATAGCTGCCCAAGTGCTGTTCAGACCCACCTGCCCACTGGCAGGTGCTGCCCAGGCTCCCTGTGGGAGGGGCCCAAGGACCAGACTAATATGGCCTTCCTAGGTGGGTGCCCAGTGTCTGCCGGGATAGGGCAGGTTGGCCACCAGCTGTTGACCTTGCTTTGAACTTGTTTACTGCTGAGTGAGTTCAGGGAATGACATAATATCCAAGCTCCCTGGACTAAATTTAGTCCCCAGGAAAATTTCCTCTGGGTGAATTCCAACACCACTGCGCTCAGAGAATCAGCTGCTGCCTTGAGCCATTGAGTGCTGTGTGCACTCTAAGGCCATTTCCCCCTGAGCTCTCAGGCCTGGCTTTCAGGGGAGGCCGCTGGTGGGGTGCCTCTCCACCCAGCAAGGGTCAGCATGAATTTCTGGGTGATTGGCCACCTTCGTGATTTCTAAGCCTATATCTGGGGCACCCACATCCCATTCCACTCTGCCAACCCTTCTGTGCCCAGCAGAAAAGGAACTACGGTCACATGCAATGCCACAAATGTGGCAAATTTTCTAGGTCAGTAGAATGTTAATTGTTTATGTTATTATAAACATAGGTACTGTGAAATAGAATATAACACTAACGTGGATTTTTTTCTTTTTATTGAGATTAAATTCACATAAAATTAACTTTTAAGTGAACAACAAGTCACTGGTATTTAGTATACTGAAAAAGTCATACAACTACCACCTCTGTCTAGCTCCAGAATATTTCCATCACGCCAAAGAGCAATCTCCTACCCACTAGTAGTCACTCCCCATTTCTCCTTCCCCTATTCCCTGGTAACCTCTAACCTGCTTTCTGCCTCTGTGAAATTGCCTGATCTGGACATTTCGTGTAAGTGGAGTCTGGCTTCTTTTCACACAGCATCGTGATTTCAAGGTTTGTCCGTGTTGTACATGTCAGCTTTATTCTTTTTTGTTTGTTTGTTTTTTAGAGACAGAGTTTTACTCTGTTGCCCTAGGTAGAGTGCTGTGGCATCAGCCTAGCTCACAGCAACCTCAGACTCTGAAGCTCAAGAGATCCTCTTGCTTTAGTCTCCTGAGGAGCTGGGACTACAAGTGCCCACCACAAAGCCTGGCTAGTTTATCTATTTTTTACTAGAGATGGAGTCTCACTCTTGCTCAGGCTGGGCTCAAACTCCTGAGTTTGAGCAGTCCACCTACCTCGACCTCCCAGAGTGTTAGGATTAGAGGCGTGAGCCACCATGCCCAGCCTCAGGGGTTCATTCTTTTTGCGGCTGCATCATACTCCACTGTGTGTGTATCTTTTCTTTTTTTTTTTTTTTTGAGACGGAGCCTCAAGCTATCCCCCTGGGTAGAGTGCCATGGCATCACAGCTCATAGCAACCTCCAGCTCCTGGGCTCAAGCGAGTCTCCTGCCTCC
>CAUYQV010029926.1:0-27307 GCA_963574575.1 Galagoides demidoff | reverse complement strand
CCTCTTAGGACTGCCTGGGAATATCCCACAGGTTTTGATAGACTCATTCACTTTTGTTGCTGTTGTAATTTCCAGTTTGGTCTTAGTCATAAATTATTTGCCTCGTCTGATATCTAGAAATGTTTTTCCTGAACTTTCTTCTAGAATTCTTAGTGTTTCATGCCTTACATTTAAGTTTTATCCATCTTTAATTACTTTCTGTGAGTGGTGAGAGAGATGCATCCTGTTTTCTTCTGCATGTGGCTCCCTAATTCTTCCAAGCACCATTTATTAAATAAGGCTTCTTTTCCCCAGTGTATATTGTTGTCTGCTTTGTCCAAAGATCAGTTGGTTGTATGTGGACGGTTTTATACTGGGTTCTCTGTTCTGTTGCTTTGGTCTATGTCTGTATTTTTGTGCTAACCCCAGGCTGTTTTGGTTACTATAGTCCTGTAGTTTAGTTTGAAGTATGCTAATGTGATGCCTCCAGATTTGTTCTTCTTGCTAAAGATTGCTTTGACAAGTCTTTACAAAGCAAAGAATTATTTTCTGGATCTGTAATATATGATATTTGTATTTAGATGGGAGATTGCATCAAATTTGGGTAGCATGGCTATCTTAACAATGTTGTTTCTATTGATTCATGAGCATAATATGTTTTTCCATTTGTTTGTGCCATCTGCAATTTCTTCTACTTCTTCTTCTTCTTTTTTTTTTTTGCAGTTTTTGGCCAGGGGCTGGGTTTGAATCCGCCACCTCCAGCATATGGGGCTGGTGCCCTACTCCTTTGAGCCACAGGCACCACCCTCATCTGCAATTTCTTTCAAGTGTAATTTGCTAGTATTGTACACCTATAATGAAAATAGTTTTATTAAAATTCATCTACAAATTTCAATTTTTTTTTTTTTTGAGACGGAGCCTCAAGCTATCACCCTGGGCAGAGTGCCATGGCATCACAGCTCATAGCAACCTCCAACTCCTAGGCTCAAGCGAATCTCCTGCCTCAGCCTCCCAAGTAGCTGGGACCACAGGCGCCCGCCACAATGCCCGGCCATTTTTTGGTTGCAGCCATCATTGTTGTTTGGTGGGCCCAGGCTGGGGATTCAAACCCGCCACCTTAGGTGTACGTGGCTGGCGCCTTAGCCAACTGAGCCCAAATTTCGATTTTTCCAAATAGCTATTAATTAAAAAAACTAAATGTTTTTATATTTCTATAATATTAACAAATGTGTTAGAAATGCACTTAAATTCTTCTATTGGAAGATTTAGAATAAAAAATTATCTTACCAAGTTATAACATTTAAAAGTATTTATAGGAGATATTATTTTTGCCAAAAATATCATGTAAACATAAATATTTTTAAAATCACATTTCTAAAATGCTCCCTCCAAGCTGGGAATTTTTTCAGAAAATTATTCCCAAAAAAAGAAAAGAAAAGAAAAGAAAATGATTTCCTTCTTGCTTATTATTAAATGTCATTTCACTTTAAAAGTACAGATTACATGTGTGTGTATTTTTTTTTTTTTTAGAGGAAACATTTGCTAGGTAAAAAGCACATTGTCATTACTGAAGAGGTCAGAAAATTTGAAACTTATCTTTTTGTGGAAGAAGTATGGGTAAATTATCTTAAGGGTTGAGAGCTTTTTCAATACCATGTGTTCACCTAAAATAACTATCACAAAGGTATTGCAGGACATCTTCATATTATTTGAAAACACTCTAATGATCTTTTTATGTAAGTCTTATTCTGAGATCAAACATGCCGCTTATATCCTGTGGCAATTAAAGAGAGTATACATTGCAACACAAGCAAGGAAAAGAAATACTGATGGGGCCACTCTTTACTCTTTCTCACTGACCCCCATTTCTTCCTTGAAAATAACATGAGAACCATGTATGACATAGGACCTTTCTGACACATGGAACACATGATGAGCCAGCATGAAGTCATATGTTACACATGAGTAAGTAAAGCTTAACTTCTCTAAATTAAAGCATTTCATAATAGTTTTCCATAATGCTACATTCTGATGGATTGCCTTTTATATGCCCTGGTATGGTCCTTCTTCACTTTTTAAGAAGTTGACTTTTGAGAGGCGATTACTGCTAAAACTTCTTCCCTTTCCTGTGCTCTTTCCGACTGCCTTCCAATACACTTCCTTCCATCACATCCCTCTGGTGCACATTTACCACGTTTGCTATAATTTTTTCAAACTTTGTATTCTCCAGTAGCTTAAATACCATTCAGCTTACCACCACCCAATGCCTGGCGAGCTTCCTTCTTCCTGTTAGTCTCTCTCACTGCATTTGGTAGATGTCCTAACTCACCTATCAGTAAGCTCCAACCTTTGACTTTTTCTTGAACTGTCATTTCCTACTTTATTTAGTTAATATGTGCTGCTTCAACCTTTTTTACTGCTACTTGTCTTAACAAATAGCACAAACAAAACTGTGTCTAATAACAAACAATTATATTTCAATAACCATTAATCTCATGACTATTCTTGTTTCCTATAATCTTCTCCATAACTTTTGTTCATATTGGCTGCATTCAAATGCCCTGGATTTGGTCTTTTGTTACCTGCAAGAACATCCAACCTTATATCCATAGACATACTGCAGTTGATTCTCTTATGTTTTTTTTTAATTGAATGGTAACTATGTACATTAATGCACTTGTGGGGTACAGTGTGGAGTTGTCACACACAATCCGAAACAATTCCATCAAACTGGTTAACATAGCCTTCACGTCATTTTCTTAGTTATTGTTTTAAAACATTCACATTCTACTCTTAGAAAGATTCACTTGTACCCTTGTAAGATAAACCTCAGAAGTGATCCCTCCAATCATCTTCCCTCCACCCATTCCTCACCTCCTCCCCCTTCCCTCCTCACTCCCTGTATTCTTAGGCTGTTGAGAGCTGGGGATATTTAAGAAGACAAATCACTTCCTTGCATGTGTTCAGTCAATATTATAAACATATTTTCATGAACTATATCCTAACAATTTTCATCACCAGTGGAAATGTTAGAAGGTATTTTACCTAGGACAATCACGAACCTTATCTTCTTTGGACACTCTCAAATTCACATAACTTTATCTGTTTTCAGTTACATGTATAGGTAATTATGGGGAGTGTTTTTAATTTTTTCTAGACTTTTAATATGACCAAAAATCACAAACTAGTATAACCTGGGTGTGGGTTACATTGGGCCCCACAGTGTGGTGCAGGATAGTAAATACTATTCAGGAAGAAGTTTCCTGTTCTAATTAAGTTGGAAGAGTTGAATTAAAGCTAGAAGCTTCTGCACCGAGGGGCTCGTGGGAGCCTTGCTGTGGTCATATTAACATATATGTGACTCTTCCAATGGGATTGAATGTTAAGTTTTTCCCAAACGTATTTGACCGGAGCCTTTTTTCACTGAGCATCTTGGCAGCCACATTCTCTGGGCAGTTAGGAGACACAGTCCTTTGGGTTTTTGCATGGACCAAGGTGGGAGAGATCTAATGAGCCCACTGTTAGTCACACTCCCTGGCTAAGGGAAAAGTACATGCTGTTGGTATTTTATTGCCTATCAGCCGGCATTTAATAAAGAAGCCACGTTCAAAGGTACTAACACGAAAAGTCTGGTCTGATCAGTAAGAGAAACTCACCTCCCAGGGTGTCCTCTCCAAATACATGTAAGTGGTCATCACCCTGTCAAAGGAGACACAGTATTAGATGACAGTCATATCAGGTACGGCGCTAAACTCCTGGCCAACATTAACATACGTAAACTTCCAAACAGTTCTAAGATGGACAATATTTGACAGAAGAAGAAACAGAATTCTAGAAGTTGCTGAAGGGCACACCGTAGTGTGAGACAGAGCTCAGGTGTGAACACAGCCTGTCTGTCCCTGGAGTCCGCACTCTTTTTAACCAGTACAGGAGCTGGCCTCATCTTCTGGGGCTTCTATGCACACAGAAAAGCCCACTTCAGGGGGACAAAGCCCTGCAGTGCTGGCCGCTTACTGACAGGTGTGGCCACAGCTGTTTTGAGAATAACGCCATAATTTAAACTAAGGTTGGCAACTTTTTTCTGTAAAGGGCCACACAGTATATTCAGGATCGTGAGCCACATGGTCCCTGCCACACCTCTCTACCCACTCACTGGCCACAGCTTGCCAATGCCTGGATCAACACACAAGGCGAGGAAGGTTCAAGTGGCCAGCTTTTATTGACGCCTGCCATTAAGATTTTCACTTTTTACATTTATTTTTAACTTTATTTTTATTGTCGACACTATCACAGATAGAATAGCTGCAACCATATTAGAAACCAAAAACCCGTGCACAGAAATAAGATGAAGAAAATAGCTCAGGATGTTAACCGCAGTCTCTGGATGGTGAGAACATGGTGAGTTTCTCTTCTGCATTTCTGTAACTTCAAAGTTTCTATAATAAAAACATACTTCATATCTTCATAGATAATGGAAATGCCAAAACACTATGGTGATGAAGAAATGGAGACAAAATAACTGCTAATACCACAAACACAACAACTATTTCTTAATTTTTTTCCATCTTTCTTCCCATCTTTGATACTTGTGCACACTTATAATTAACAATCACAGACTGGTCCAGAGATCAAGATGTTGCTTAACAGCACTTGTTGGGTATAGGGAATATGGGTGAATTTTTTCTTTTTTTCTTTTTTTTTGGGGGGGGGGAATAGAGCCTCAAGCTATCCCCCTGGGTAGAGTGCCATGGCATCACAGCTCACAGCAACCTCCAACTCCTGGGCTCAAGCGAGTCTCCTGCCTCAGCCTCCCAAGTAACTGGGCCCACAGGCGCCTGCCACAACGCCCGGCTATTTTTTTTTTTTTTTTGGTTGCAGCTGTCATTGTTGTTTGGTGGGCCCGGGCTAGATTTGAACTCGCCACCTTAGGTGTATGTGGCTGGCACTTTAGTCACTTGAGCCACAGGCGCTGAGCCCATTTTGTTTTTTTTTAATCAAACAGATACTCTATTCCTTACAGAGTAGTCCATGGTGGTTGGAAAAAAATTCAGAAGAAATTTATAAAAAGGCATTTGGTGAGAATTCTTACTTCCTACCTGTGTCTTTATCTATACTGTTTTTCTAATCCGTTATCAATTCCAGGTAACTACTTACAGAAATTTCTTTCAAGACACATAAAAAATGACTTCCAGATATCCAGGGAGATACTTTGATGTATATATTTGAGATAGGATCTTATTCTGTTGCTCCAGGCTAGAGTGAAGTGGCACCATCATAGCTCACAGCAACCTCAAACTCCTGGGTCAAGTGGCCCCCCAGCCTCAGGCTCCTGAGTAGCTGAGACTGCAGGTGCCCACCATGATGCCTGGCTTATTTTTTTATATTTTGTAGAGATAGGGTCTTGCTCTTGTTCAGGTTGATCTCAAATTCCTGGCCTCAAGAGATCTTCCTGCCTCAGCCTCCCAGAGTGCTGGGATTATAGGCGTGAGCCATCACATCTGGCCTAAATATATATTCTTGCAACCACCATTTCTCACACACTATAGTATCCTGCTTTCATTATGCATACATGTGTGATTATGATGTAATATTATTCTATAAAACACTGTTCTTCTGCTTGTTTTTTCACTTATTGATATATCCTGAAGAACACTCTGTGTCAGTACAGAATGTTCTTAGTACAGAATGTTATGGGCTGAACATATTAGATTGTATGGATGGTACTATAGATGTTATTTGTTAAACTAGTTCTTATTGATGGACTGTTTCCCATCTTTGACTGTTTTGGGAAAAGTGACGCAGTGAATAAATTTGCACAAATGTCATTTCATACCCTTATTTCCGTAGGCTAAATTCTGAGATGGGGTACTGCCTGGTCAAAGGGCACTTGTGTTTATAATTCTGATAGACTTTTTGCCAAACTGCTCCCCATAGGTTTGTACCACTTCGCAATGGGATACTAAATCATCCGGACTGACCAAGAGGAAGAGGATAAACATAGGCACAGATTTGATGTAAATGCCATCCATGACTCACGAGTGTCAAGCCAGGACGCAGTCTGCACTGATGTGATTATTACCAGGGAGGGTGGGGAAGGTGCAGTAAAGCCGCCAACACAAAAAGGAAATTTCAGGTCGCTACACCTTTCTGATGCCCATGGTTGGGTAATACGTTAGCAGTTAACGTATTAAGACTCCCGCATCAAGCTTAGGAAACCATCTGAAAGGGGATTTTATAGGTTTTACTGGCACGCTATGAAGTTTTGAAATCCCCTGCATCTTCAGCAGGAGATTGGAAGATAGAAACATTAACTACATTTTATCAGGAGGGAGAAGGGAAATTGGTCCTTGAAAATGTTTTGAATGTTTACAGTTCTTTCTCAGTCACTTATTAGAGTAATGCGCACTTTGAATAAAACGTGTCCGGGAAGTGGGATGTAATTTAGTTACACCCGAGAATTTATCCTGCTGCAAGTCCCGGTCCTCATTCACTGAAGTACACACAATTAGGGACCCGCTCGCCGTGGGAGTACTTGTGTAATTCAGCAAACAAGGACTGAAAAATACAGCGGCTGCCGGGCTGACCTTTTCCAGGCCTGGGAAATTGTAGGTTCTCCACATGAACTGCTTTAAACAGTGGTTTACACATCTCGTTCTGGGAGGAATGGTGTTTTTCTTCTTTATGTATAAACTGAAATGTTGATGACTCTAATGAGAAATTGTAAAGAAAATATTTTCTCACTGTTGCCCTGGAAGTTCCTATTTTCACCATCTCAGATGTGTCCAACTCACCCCTCCCCTAGAATTACGAAGGGAAACACTTTGAGCTTGTCTCCCTGTGGCAAATGTGGCACCAGTGTCAAGCAGGGCTCCGTGAGGCGGGGGGCGGAACGGAAGGGCAGAGGAACTGACTTTTCAAAATTTAATGTTGGCCATAAAGTCACCACTGACTGGAGTCTTACCAAGGAGAGTAACTTGGCCTTTACCTCCTTGTTTTCTAATTACTTGTAAAACAGAAATAAATGGCAAAGCTTAGTGCTGGGGGGCCTGACACAGCCACACATGAACCCTTTCCTTCCCCTCCCCTCCTAAGATGAAGGCACAAAGGATCTGATTAGCGCCCCCCCCCCAAGTATGTGCCAAAGGACCCTAAACTTCTGGGCAAGGTGTGGAATTTGCCCTCCCACTCCAGCCCCATATGAACGGGGTCTCTAACACCACCATTGCACTGCCCAGGCGGGTCACCCTCCCCTTTCAATGAACCTGGCCTGAACTTCTCCACTGCAGTCTCCCCCTCTGGGGGCCACAGCTTACACCTCTCACTTAGCTTCAACCACTGGGAATTACAGAGCTTAGTATGCATTTAGCAAAAGGAAAATCAGACTAAGCATTAGAATAAAACTCATTGTATGTGTGTTCACACACTTTTCAGGGAGAAAATGGATGCCCCAGAGGCAGCTTCCTTTGTCCCATAGCCTTTCTTTAAGCAGGAAGTAAGACTGGGAGATGGAAGGTCTGGAAGGAGAGAGCTCGGGGGCTCGAGAGACACTGGCAACTGCTCCTCCACCCAGCTTCCTTCCGAGTTCCTCCACCTGCGGCCTGTACCCGATGCCGCCCTGCAGTCTGAAGCAGTCCTCAATTATCATCACGTGGGTTTCTATGAATGTTTGAGACAGATCAAGTTATGGTCCATTATTTCACATCCAAGAAACACAGTCCCAGTGTCTTTTCTGATTCACCCATGAAAGTTTCACCTTGCTCAGCTTATTGGTGTTGCTGGGGGGCCTGGTTTGTTTCTATCCATGGGGATTTTGTTTCTTGATTTGGGGGCAAAGGGAAGGCATTCCAGGTGGGGCAAACATAATACAAAACCTTCCTACTGACTCACAGACCACAGATGCGACGAACAGCTTTCCGTGGACCACTCCTGAATCTATAGTCTGCTCCGGCCTGGACTGTCATCACTCCTCCACTCTGTGTCTGTGCTCAGTCCCCTGAGGCTGAGCAGGCTGTGACATCCAGTTAGCTTGTGGCCGTGGGACCACCAGCCAAGGAAGAGCAGAAAAACAGAATTCGGGCTGGAGCTGGGCATCGGAGAGGCAGGTCAAAAGAAATGTTCTTGCCACCAGAAGCCTGAGGTGATGGGTGTTGGTCAGAATCTGGAGTCTGAGAGGGGCTAGAGACAGCCCGGGCGACTGCTCAGCAGCGTTATCTGTAACTTGTATAAAGTTCATGCTGTTTTGTTCACACTAGTTAAGATAAACTTTACGTGAGATAAATGAGTCAATCAACCTTCCCAGAACTGGACCCTCTGCTCTGGCCTCTGGACCCCTGCTTATTATGTTTGCCCCACCTGTGGCTTCACTTGGCCCCAAGTCTGTCTCTATTCTGCCCCCGTTTCTTTTCCCCTCCTCCTTGAGCCTTTTGCCAGGTGCTGCTCCCTCACGAGACTCTCTGGAATCATCCATTTGCCCAGAGCATGTGTGGGTGGCAGGAACGGCAACAAGTGCTGGGACATTTTTGAAATATGTGCCGTATGCCAGGTGCAATGCTAAGCATGTCCTGCAGACAGGGGTGTCCAACCTTTTGGCTTCTCTGCACCACATTGGAAGAAGAGCTGTCTTGGGCTACACATTAAATACACAGACATTAACAAAAGCGGATGAGCAAAATACAAAAGGTCCATGCACAATTCTCACGATATCTACCACCACAGATGATAAAAATGTTCTGGAGACCTGCAAATGTGGGGGCGTGCTGAGGCTGTGGCGGGGGTGACTGGCGGCCAGGTGCGGCCTTGGAGAGGATTCAAGATGACCAGTGAAGAACCTCTTCCTACAAAGGTTCGACTGAGGGAGACGGACAGCAAAGTTAGGGCAGGAGACGAGCTGATTTTAGGATGGAGACAATACGAAGCGCGTGTAGGAGCTCTGGAGGGCAAGTGCACAGGTCTGAACGGCAGCGCGTTAACTGGCTTAAGGGAGTCTGAAGAAAAACTAAAGCGACAGCAGCAGGGAGAACATCCTGGAACGCGACCAGCCACCCCGGAACAGGAGGGGAAGGTGAGCTGGTCACATCCGGTACCCCGGCAAGTCCGGCCCAAGCTGCCCAGCCGAGATCCACGTGGCAGACCCAGAGAGCAACTCGTTTTTCCTAGAAATGAAAGGTGAACTGGAACAAGCCCCAAATGAACTGAGTGCCTGAAGTTTACACCTGATAGAGCCTGATGCCGTGGGGCTACTCTGAAGAAGTGGCCGCCTCCAAGAAATTCCCCTTCTAGAATATGTAGACACTTGAGAAACGTTTGTGTTTGAAGAAAATAGAGGGAGAAACAGAATCTTAACTCTGTGTGTTCAGACCATCTGCAGGAATGAAGGCCTAGAGATTGTAAATCGTGAAGTGAACCTGTAAACTCAGTCAAATGTAAAATGGCTTAGTTATTGCTCTTAACCTTGAGCATAGTGACTCAGAGACACTGTACATCGGTCCTGCCAGGAAGACTGTGCACTTCATGATTGTTGTTGAAATTCTGGGTCAAAACTCAAATGAGGTGAATTCTGCCTTTAAAGAGTTCGTTTGCTAAGAAACAATTTTTAATAGTCATGAGAGAAATACTAGATGTCGGTACAAGTAGTGCATGTATTTGACCATTTAGTTTGGGGCTCGGCGTTACTTGATTGAGCCTCACATCAGTGTGGTTTTAATCAATGGTCTTGTTCTTTGAATGGCTGCAAAAACTATCGATAATCATACTGAGGACTGTACAGATGTGCAGGTGTGGTCTCAGACTTCAGGTATAAACTGTTTCAAGCATCACAATGTCCATTTCACAACTAGATTGTATAAGGATATTGGCTATGATGAAATTCACTCGTTTTTTTCAGTAGCAAACTATGAAATATGCATTCCATTTGACAAGCACATGTTAAAAGAGCATTGTCTTTTTTTTGTTTTGAGACAGAGCCTCAAGCTGTCACCCGGGGTGGAGTGCCGTGTCATCACAGCTCACAGCAACCTCCAACTCCTGGGCTCAAGTGAGTCTCCTGCTTCCACCTCCCAAGTAGCTGGGACCACAGGCACCAGCCACAACGCCTGACTATTTTTGGTTGCAGTCATCATTGTCGTTTGGTGGGCCCAGTGGTCTACAGAGATTACCTACATGTGGCCCGTGGTCTACAGAGATTACCTAATTTAATTGTAGTGTTATTTAACTATGTGTAGGATCCACTTTTCCAACAATTCCCTCAAAGACAGGGCTGTCTTTTTCCTGTCTGCTCCCCAGTGATTAATATAGAGATGTGCTAAGTAAAGATTTATAAGTGAGGAATATAATAAGAGGACAAGGTCGGGTACAGGGGCTCACATCCATAATCCTAGCACTTTGGGAGGCTGAGGTGGGAGGATTGCTTGAGGCCACAAGTTCCAGATCAGTTTGAGCAACTTAGTAAGACTCCAACCTGTATAAAAAATAGAAGAATCAGCCAAGTGTGGTGGCATATGCCTGTGGCCCCATCTAGCAGGGAGACTGAGGCAGAATGATTGCTTGAGCCCAGGAGTTCAAGGCTATAGTGAGCTCTTATGACACAATGGCAATAGAGCAAGACTCCAAAATATGGTAAGAATAGTCACATAGAAGATAAAATCGGTTGATGTCTCCAAAAGAAAGAAGGGCAAAAGCAATATAAAGAAGATGTTTAAGGCTGTCCAGTCCTGGAAGGGCTGATTTGTAGGAGCACACAGATGCTCACACACAGGCGGATTGACTCCCCGCAGTGAAGAGGCTCTCGGCCTTCAGGGGAGGTTAGATCAGGAGCTGTCTAAAGAAGCTTCCAATGCTGAGAGTCTACTGTCCACTCAACACTTCTACAACTATTTGCTGAGTTTTGTGATAAACAGAACAATACCCTGTTCATGTTCTAATCCTTGGAATCTGTGAATTTATTACTTTACACAATAAAAAGGACTTCCCAGATTAAGGTTAAACATCTTGAGATGGGGAGATCGCCCTGGATCATGCAGGTTAGCCCGATATAACCACAAATATCTTTATAAGAAAGAGGCGGGAGAGGCAGCATCAGAGAAGGAGAGGTGATGTTGGAGGCAGAGGCAAGAATGATGCCCAGATGCAGGGGCCACAAGCCTAGGAATGTGGACAACTTCTAGAAGCTGGAAACCCAAGGAAATGGATTTTTCCTCTGGAGCTTCCAGGAGGAATGCAATCTCACTGCCACCTTGACTTTAGCTCAGTGAAACTTATTTTGGACTCCTGACTTCCAGAACCGTAGGATAATAAATCTGTGCTCTTTTTATCCACCAAGTTTGTGGTGATTTGTTACAGCAGTAATGGGAAATACATACAAACTTCTGCTGTACGCTGGGCACTCTTCCAGGGACTGGGAATGTAACAGTGAGCAATCAGTTTTGACTCACTGAGTATATTAAGTATTTGAGCATGTGCCAAAACAAAGGTTTGCAAATGACTTTTACCCATGGAAGCTTTTATTCAAACAGAATCTCGTGTGTAAGGCTAATATGTAAAACCGATAAGAATGGAGCTACTGTTGGTGAGGGGAGAATGGGAGGCTCGGAGCCCTGCCAGGGCCCCCCTTCTGCCTCCCTCAGTGTCTCTGGCAGACACTCTGGGACGTGTCGTTAGCAGCCTCTGCCACTTTTTCTTGCAGAGAGCTCACCTCTCTCTTCTGGATACAGAAGATGCCAGACACTTGTTTTCTCATCCTCCCTCCCATTACAAGCATGGGTTTGTGACCAAATCTTGGCCAAGAAATTGTAGAAAGCAGAATTTGGGGGGACTTTTTGGAGAAAGATGTTTTCCTAAAAAAGAGTGACACACATTGAAAGAATCAGCATAGCGCCCCCATTGTAGCTTTGCAAGTGGTTGTGCAAGAGGCCACATCTGGAGCCACCACCACCACCTTGCGACCTGGAAGGGTGGCATTGGTGTGCCCCAAAGAGGGCAGGTGGGAAAGACGGACATGGCTTGGTCTCTGTGTGACTTTGTGTCACTGCTGGAATAACTCCAGCACCATCTACCTCTGGACTGTGGATAAGGGTGAAAACAACTTTAACTGATTATGACAATTTTAGTTACTCTCAGGTGGCAGCAAGCTCACCAAACCCTACTGAATTTATTATGCAAAACTGCAAAATCCTTGCTTAGGTGAGTGAGGGCGCGAGTATACAGAATTTCATTTTTTAGGCTGGGCGCCTGTGGCTCAATTGGCTAAGGCGCCAGCCACGTACACCTAAGGTGGCGGGTTCGAATCCCCAGCCTGGGCCCGCCAAACAACAATGACGGCTGCAACCAAAAAATGTCCGGGCGTTGTGGCGGGCACCTGTGGTCCCAGCTACTTGGGAGGTAGAGGCAGGAGACTCGCTTGAGCCCAGGAGTTGGAGGTTGCTATGAGCTGTGATGTCATGGCACTCTACCCAGGGGGATAGCTTGAGGCTCCGTCTCAAAAAAAAAAAAGAATTTCACTTTTTAGCCTGCATTTATTTATTTATTTATTATTATTTTGCAGTTTTTGGCTGGGGCTGGGTTTGAACCCGCCACCCTTTGGCCTGTATTTAAAAGGCATTTATCATTAATTTAATAAGCCTTTTTAAAAATTTTTTATTTTATTTTTTTATTAATGTATACAGAGATCAATTAATAAAAAAAAATTTAATAAGCCAGTTATTAAAGGCTAAGAATATTTGGAATCTACAACCTAAAGTCAGCATTTTTTTTTGCAATTTTTGGCTGGGGCTGGGTTTGAACCCACCACCTCCAGCATATGGGGCCGGCACCCTATTCCTTTGGGCCACATGTGCCACCCCTAAAGTCAGCATGTTTTTAGAGCTTTCGGAGAACTCTAGTTCAATAGTCTCCTAAGAATCTGGCCGCTGTACAAGGCCTGCTGGGGTTCACACTACTACAGAGGTGTCCGTGTGCCGAGACTGGGAGGCTCCCAGTTTGCAGGGAGGACGCTTTGCTGTTGCTATTCTTGCTTTTTCATTATTAATCACATTCTCAATTTTATTTGTTGTGAGCTGTTTACTTAATGCCACCCTATGTGGCCATAGTTCCCCAACTGACAATCTTTGGGGATAAATGTTAAGATCTGCAAGTTCTATGGTTTATAGATGAACCTCCATACTCCTCTGGTCACAGAAGATACGTCTCTAACCAGCCCCAAAGGCGCCAGTGGAATAAAGGTTGGTGCCATAGCAGAGTTATGGATTTCAAAGAAAATTTACAAATAGGTGGAGAAAATGGGCAGTGGAAACAATAAGAAAAGCGTTTCAGTGCATCCTAAATCCTGAACGATGTTTCTGTCATCATATTATATTGGTTATAATAATAATCCCTACTGCTACTAAGTATCATGTCAGTTAATCTTCTCACCACTGTAGCCTGTGGAAGGAGGTGTTAACCCCCCTTACTTTACATACCTACAGCTGTGTCATGGAGATCAAGGGATGTGCCTCAGGTGTAGAGCTACAAAGTTTGTGAGCCAGGCTTTGAATTCAGGTCTGATTCCAAAACTAGGCATCAACTTTTAAAAATCTTCTTCTCTGTAGGCCTGGGTAGAATGCTCTGGTGTTACAGCTCACAACAACCTCGAACTTCTGGGCTCGAGTGATCCTCCTGCCTCAGCCTCCCTAGTAGGTGGGACTACAGGTGTCATTCACTATACCCAGCTAGTTTTTTCTATTTTTAGTAGAGACCGAGGTCTCACTCTTACTCGGGTAGTCTCAAACTCCTGAGCTCAAGAAATCCACTGACCTCGCCCTCCCAAAGTATTAGGATTATAGACGTGAGCCACCCCACTTGGCCTAAAAATCTATTATCTAAATGTGCCATTAAAGAGAAAATTCAAAATCCTGAAGACAAATTATGGGGATTGGGTTGCGTCTATGCTCATAAGGTATTTTTTCACTACAGATTCAAAACTGTATTGGAATTACCAAATACAGGCTAACCTATTTGTCAAATATATTCTATGGAAAATAGTTTTTAACCTATGCATATTGATCTCGAAAGACACATAAAATCTCCAGTCCTGTGCCTCCATATATTTTGTTTTCTGTTTTTCATGCATGCAGTAGGTGCTGGAAGGGTGGCTGGCAAAGGGGCGTACTGGGTATTGAACTCCCAGCAGGGAGCGCAGCAGGGGCTTTCACAGCCATCTCATTACTCACCTGCCGACACCGCTAGGCAGGGTAGGCGTTTACCAGGCCTCATTTATATAAATGAAGTGAGAAAATTAGGCCGTGACTATTTTACCTTATAGGTTTACCTACCTTAAGGAGAGGGAAAAGGCACATGGGCAGTTAAAAAAGTTTTGATGTTTGCCCTTTTCTGCGCCATTGTACAAAGCTGTCTGTGGTAGAGGAATGGCCCTTGACCTTGGCTTTGTGCCCTTCCCCGCATCCATGCCCTCTTCCAGTGGCACTGTGCAGATCCTCTCCCCCAGAGGGGAATACTTCTGCTCATCCTTGAAGCTGTGCTCTTCTTGTGACTTGCCGCTCCGCCTTCAGAATGAGGAAGATGTTACAGTGCCTAGTTCCAAGGCTACGCTTCGAGAATCTCATGTCCTCCCTCCTTTCTTGGGCCCCTGCCACTGTCACAAGACCTGAGCGTGAGAGGCCACGGGGGGTGCAGTTTGGGTTATACTGGCAGAGGCTCTGCCCAGACCAGCCAGGCCTGGACTAACACAGCCGCTGACTGCATCCATCGGTCAGGATTCCATCAGAGAACCAGAACCACCTGCCTATTTATGTTCTGTCCATCTTGAAAACTATGAGATTTATTGGAATAAATTGGCCTACACAATTATAGGGGGTAGTGAGGCAAGTCTGAAATCCACAGGGCAGCCTGGAGGGCTGGAAACTCTTGGTCAAGAGCTGATACTGGAGGTTACATGCAAAGTTCTCTGGAAAATCTCACTTTGCTTTTTAGATCTAACAGTGGATTAGACGGGGCCCAACCACGTTATCGACATAATGGCCTTTACTTAAAGTCAGCGGATTGTAGTTGTTAATTACATCAACGCCACACCTTCACAGCAACACCTAGATTAGTTCTTGATGAAATAACGGGTGTGATAGTTTAGCAAAGTTGACACGTGAAACTGGCCATTGCCCTGGGAATGTGTGAATGAGCTGAGATCAGCTGAGATCCATGGAGCTGCTCAGCCAATCCTAATTGCTTGGGAGAATAACAAACAGAGACTGTTTTAAGCCACTGAGTTCTATGCAGTGATGCAGCAATGAAGCCAGAAAAGTGGCCTAAAGTGGGACTCGGAGGGGGACTCTGAGAAGGTAAGCTGCAGCAAGCACAGCTGACCTGGCCTGCTCAGCCCCCCAACACCTTCCAGGACTATCTCCTTGAGCTTTCGTCATGATTGTGAGGATGTCTGTCTCCAAAGACTTTGGGGGAGGTCGTCACACTTAGACAAGCGTTGTTATAGTCTTAGAGTAAAGGTGACTTGTCTGTTGGTTAAAGGCTGTTACATTGTCAGCGCAAAGCCTACTTTTAGGTTGTTTTCTCTGATGATTCTTTTAGATAAAGTTAACATTTTCTAAGTTGGTTTCCTTGTATCCCATTGTAAAATCTATTAGAACTGTAACTGAGGCCACTCTGTCAGTCTCCAGAATCCCTGGCCTGCTGATAACGAAGCTTGTTGGACTTAGTTCCCGTCTCTGCTCTGCCTGACACTGACAGGCGGCCAGACCCTCTTCATACTGGGACAGCAACAGTTAACAGAATACTCCCCACTGCTTATTTTGAAATGACATCTGAAAATTATTTAGCTCAAGGACTTGTACCTTTTCCATTTTGTCTCTCTGCTATAATTTCCCCAAACAATGCAGAAGACAGCTAGCTACCAGGTTGCTTAATGGCGTGACCTGGCCCACCCCAGTGCCTTTGAAAATGGGCTCCTCTTTGTCTTAAGTCTCAGCACAAAGCTTCAAAGCAGGCGAAGAGAAACATTCTAATTACTGGTCTTCTGAAAAGTCTTGAGCAAAGAGTGTTTGAAGAATGTTTAGAAAGTGTGGTGACATCATCTGGCAAAGCACCCACCTAACCCCGTCCCTAAACACACACAGATGCAGGAGCCAAGGAGACGGGTCTGCTCTGTCTACTTCTGAAAGCCCCTCAGATATGCTGCAGTAACAGAAAAAGAAACCACCACCAAAAGTGGAAATAAGAGGCCCAGGTAAGACAAGTTTGCATGAGAGTTAACCCTTAAAAGCCAGACCATTCAAAATGGAGGGGGCTGGGCCGGGCATGATGGCTCACCTCTGTAATTCTAGCACTTTGGGAGGCTGAGGTAGGTGGATTACTTGAGTTCAGAAGTTCAAGATCAGCCTGAGCAAGACTGAGACCCAGTGTCTACTAAACATAGAAAAACCAGTTGGGTGTGGTGGCAGGCACCTGTCAATCCCTGTACTCAGGAGGCCAAGGCACGAGTTCAGCTTGAGCCCAAGAGTCTAAGGTTGCTGTAAGCTATGATACTATGGCACTCTACCCAAGGTGACACAGTGAGACTCTGTCTCAAAACAAACAAAAACAATATGGAGGGCTGGACCCCTGCCACCAAGACAAGACAGTCCCTTCCCACGACTTGCAGCTGGAGGTCTGCCCTAAGGCACAGCTGTCATGTATAGTTCCGCAGTTGTGCACTGAACAAATATTCTTGGCCAAGAGGCTGAGTAGACACTGAATATACTTAACACCTGTGTGTCCACCCAGGTGTGTCTGTGTATGGGGGGATTGGTCTTTTTGTAATTTGCACAAGGGTACCACATGGGTTAGCAGTGGCCTGCCTTGAGGTGACGTTTTAACAGTTTTTTCCATATTAAATATTGAGAACAGAAAAATACGTGCAGACACTTAGAGCAAGAGAGAAAGAATTTGCAAAGCAGTTTCATGGCTTTTGCAAATGCCACTTGCATGGTATCAGTCAGAGTCTACAACCACCCACCTGCATCTCTCCTCCAGGGTTTGAGTAACATACTCTACACATAAGCCCCGAGGCTTGCTATACTAATGTGGCCTCTGACCAGTCCTCTCAGCTCCCATGTGGCCCAACCCAGGTCTGGAGCCCCTCTGAAAACCTTCCGGAGCAGCCCTTGCTGTACTCTGCCTCCTTTGCTGACTCACATCGCCATCCCTTTCCCACATGTGCAATGATACCCTTGGGAGGACTGGATGAGGTATGGAGGGAAAGGAAGGATATAATTGCAAGGCCTGCCCACAGGTTATGGAACCCTTCCACTGGTCTTCCCAGCCACCCCTTAGGCATTCAGAGCGGTCTCTTCCCTCTGAAATTGCAAGATTCAAAGCTTTTAAGGATGGTGGGAGTGTTCTACAGGTTGGACTCAATCTTTCTCATCAATGCCTCTCCATATCTTTTCTTTATGTGAACTAAAATTAGAGAAGTGAAACCCAAGGAAAGGTAAATACGGAGAAGATTTTGCCACAGATTTGACACATGTAGACAAGAAAATCAGGCATGGAATTACCATGTGTGAACTAAGTGTCCTATAAGAGAATTACTGTAGGCTGAACACAACTGAGCATTGAACATTAGCTTCACAAAAGTGCATTTGGGAGTCATCAGCTTCGGGCCCAACACGTTTTCCCTGCTCTTATTCTACTAGTCACTGTGTGGTGAGCCCTGCATGGAGAGACCCCAGGGTGGGACAGGGATGCTCACTGTCATGAGGTGCTCTTCACAGACACCCCGACAGAGACGTTAGGAGCCTCCGCTCTGCAAGGGAGGGAAGTGAGGCTCAGGAGTGGGGGACACGGTGTCCCACACTGGGAGAGCTGACACCTGCAGCAGGGTGACTCCAAACACTGCTGGGTTCCTTCCTACCCATGAATGAAGGAAAAAATCAGGAAACTTCATACTATTTTCCACACAGGAGTATGTTAATGCATATCTGGGGAGATTTACAATTCTTACATGTCCACATCTAAGCAGTATGGTCCCACAGAAGCTGCTATGTTCTCTTTAAATTTCAATGCCTTATATTTATACAATAGAGAAAATGGAGAGTATTTTCATTTCTACTACCTGCAATACAGTGTGGTATGTTAGAGAAAGTACTGGACCTCTAAAAACCTGGGTGCTATGATTTCAATGTTTTGTCCCCTTCAAAATTCATGTGCGGGAAACTCAATCTCTGGTACAAAAGCATTGGCAGATGGGGCCACTGGGGGGTGTTCAGATCATGAGGCCCCCCCGCCATGAATGAATTGTTGCCACTATGAAAGGGGCTTGCGGATGGGGGTTCTCAGTTGCCCTTCACCACAGACCAGCACCTTGATCTTGGACTTCCCAGCCTCCAGAACTATAAGAATTACATTTTTGTTATTTATAAATCATCCAGTCTGTGGTGTTCTGACTTAGCAGCACAAAATGGGCTATGGATACTGGTCTGGGTCCAAACTCTGCTGTGTGCTCTTGGTAACACTGGTCAGGCCTTTGGTGGACACTGAGGGCCTGGTCTGTCAGGTGCTGCGGGCTGGGGCCACAATGGCAGGGAAAGAAACATGGCCCCTCTCCTCACAGGGTTGGTGTCTAGGTGACTGATGTACTAGGTAAACATGTAAGTAAACATATATTAAATGTGCATGTGTATAAACCACGGGGTTGTGGGAAAATTAAAACAGGAGCCGTGATTTGGACTGAGCTGGGGTGTGGACTCTAGTTGGCCAAGTGGGCAAGGAAAGGAGGGGGAGGTTGGGTGGGGAAAGACAAGCACGTCCCAGGGAGAGCACTCAGCTGACACTGAGGCCTGAAGGAGGAGCTGAAGGCAAGCGTGGGCCCTGGGGCTCAGAGGGCCTCACCTGCTGTGGGGAGGGCTCAGGTTTTATTCCAAGAGCAAAGGAGAGAATGGCATTGGAGGGCTGCAAGCTGGGAAGTGAGGTGGCCAGTTTTTGTTTTTTATAAAGATCACTTTGGGAGGCGCCTGTGTCTCAGTGGGTAGGGTGCCAGCCCCATATACCGAAGGTGACGGGTTCAAACCTGGCCCGGCCAAACTGCAACAAAAAAATAGCCAGGCATTGTGGCTAGCGCCTATAGTCTCGGCCTTGGGAGGCTGAGGCAAGAGAATCTCCTAAGCCCAGGAGTTGGAGGTTGCTGTGAGCTGTGACTCCATAGCTCTCTACCAAGGGCCACAAAGAAAGACTCTGTCTCTACCAAAAAAAAAAAAAAAAAACAAAAAAACAAAAAAACCCAAACCACTCCGTGCAGCAGGGTTTGAAGGTGTCCTTTGGCCTTAAGTGGAGAGAATAATGGCTGCTGTAGAAGGTTCCTGTGACTCCCATACAAGATGCTGGGAGGGGAGGGGAAGGGTGGGTGGAGGGAGGGTGATTGGTGGGACCACACCTATGGTCCATCTTACAAGGGTACATGGGAATCTTACTAAATGTAGAATATAAATGTCTTAACACAATAACTAAGAAAATGCCATGAAGACTATGTTAACCAGTTTGGTGAAAATATTTCAAGTTGTATATAAAACCAGCACACTGTACCCCATGACTGCATTAATGTACACAGCTATGATTTAATAAAAATTTTAAAAAAAGAGTTCCTTACAAAAGAGGAAAAAAAGATATAAGATGCCATTATTATATGTGGGTCACTATGAGAAAGTTTT
The DNA here is from genome assembly GCA_963574575.1 of Galagoides demidoff. NCBI lineage: Eukaryota > Metazoa > Chordata > Mammalia > Primates > Galagidae > Galagoides > Galagoides demidoff. The sequence goes on along the minus strand of CAUYQV010029926.1, from coordinate 7,649 downwards.
TTTTTTGAGACAGAGTCTCACTATGTCACCCTTGGTAGAGTGCTGTGGCGTCACAGCTCACAGCAACCTCAAACTCTTGAGCTTAAGAAATTCTCTTGCCTCAGCCTCCCAAGTAGCTGGGACCACAGGCACCCGCCATGATACCCAGCTATTTTTTTGTTGTAGTTGCCGTTGTTTAGATTCCAGGGCTGGGTTTGAACCCGCCTGCCTCGGTGCATGTGGCCGGCGCCCTACCTGCTGAGCTATGGGCGCTGAGCCTCTCTGAAAGTTTTGAGACAGACTATATTATGGTCAATTATTTCACTTCCAAAACACACAGTGGGCAGCGTCCTTTCTGATTCAACTGCTTGGCTCATCAGTATTGCCGGGAAGGCTTTATTTGTTTCTGTCTATGCAGATTTTGTGTTTCTTGATTTTTGTGTATCTCAAAACTTTCATAATGACGCATGTATCCTTTGTTACTTAGTATGGTCAAGGAAGGAGCTATTATTCACGTCTCCAGAAAAGTCTAGTTTAAGGTTATAAAATAACGTTGGGGTCAAATCTAGTGTTCAAACCCACCCACTGCAGGCCACTCCCCATCACCTTAAAGTTCTCTCCAAGCTGCCTTCAGTGGGAGCTGTGGGTAAGCAGACATTATGGAGAGAATTGTCAGGCTCGGGTGTTCTAACTACTAATGACAACTCTCGCAGTCAGCCCGGCCTGGAGTGGATGAGCGGAAGATGCTGGTTAAAATGCAAAGCCGAGCAGCGCAAACTCTTAGGAAAGCCTTGGGGAAAATCACTCACCAAACATACCACTTTCTTTTTGCCTTTTTAAAGAAAGTTAAGCTCAAGAGCAACTGTAGTACGGTGATTTCTTCATTGCTGTTTTCACTTAATCGAGGCGTTGCCATGGTAACTCAAGAACAGACTACTCGCTGCCTTCAGTGAATTGCAAATACACATTTTCCATCTACTGAAAGTTGCAGCGATCCTTGAAAAAAATGGTAATCTTGAGCTGTTCTGTTTTTCTTGGCCTGACAGCAGCAATCCCTCTTCATGGGACTGGGAAGTGGCGGCACTTCAGTTTCATGAATGGGAAAGACAGATCCTCAGGATGGAGGGTTTGGAAATTTCACCAGGACTCGGACCGGCCGGCCAGCAGCATTCACATGACCCCGTGTGCGGAGCAGGAGGGCAGGCACGGTGGAGAAGCGCCCAGCACACAGAAGCAACCAGAGTTAGCCCCCTGGAGATTTTAGTACCCTGGTACCCCTGTAAAATAATGTACTATTGGACGAGGCCCTTGTTTAGTTACTCACGTTAACTGCTGGCTTTGCGTCCCCCGCCCCTTATTCTCACAATCCTCGTTAACTGTTGGCCTGCTGGTTCTTTAGCCAATAGGAAGAGAGAGCATCAGGATCCTATAAAAACTAATTATGAGTTTGTTTTGCAAAAAGAATAAATGCCTTTTAAAAAGTGAGGGGGCTGATGCTCAGAAGTCTGTTTACTCAGATGTTATCTAAGGCTAAGGAAACAGATTCACCCCGTTCCCCCGGTTGACTAACATCCCTTCTTTACTCCCTAGCCAGGTCAAACCTCCCTGCTCACCCTTTTGTTGATGTGTTCAGAGATCAGATCGAATTTGCACAAGCCTTTTGCTGTTGCCGAGCACTTGCATCACACTGTTTGGCTTGGGCGTTCATCTGGCCCAAGTTTAGGGTTCAGTAAGAGTTTTGGTAACTGCAGCGGGATGCTGTGTCCATGACTGGGTGGGGTCTGAGTGTATGGGGGTCATCGCAGCTGCTCGGGCATCTTGCTGGGGGCGGGGGACACCGCTTGTTTCTTCCCTTCCTGCCGTGTCTGTTGGCTTCGGTGTGAATGTGTTTGGATGGACAGACCTTGGTCTGACTTAGGGTTTGGGTTTGCCCGTGAGTCGCCATGACAAGTGTCGTGATTCTTTATCTTTCCTTTTGCTTCTTGTTGGATAGTTGACAGTGACCTTCATTTGGGAGAGCTGCGGGAATTGTCAGACTTTATCCTTTTGTTCCGTCCTGCAGGCGCTGAGTTTTGTTCTTTGTGTGAACATTTGTGTTCGTTTTGTGTGTGAGCATGCCAGCTAGGGGACACCAAATTCGCTCCCTGAATGCAGCCCGTCGGGTGCCTTCTCCGTGGGCTGCTTCCACGTAGGAGCAAATATGATGTAAAAAGATGATTTTCTTTGGTAATACAGCCTGGGCATAGTATTCCCTGGATTCAGAAGAAAAATGACCCATATATGAGTCTTTAAATTATGTTGCTATTTAAGCAATTAAAACTGTTTTGTGATAGGGAAAGAAATTGAGATGAAATTCCCTATGTAAAGGGTTTTATGCTATTGCACCAAAGTGAGTCTGTACAAAGAAGGTACAATTTGATGGTTATAAGGCTAAAAATCTCAAGCCAAAACCATTAGAATCTAAGGAATTATAGGAGAAGGATCTCAATCTTTCCACCTGGCTGCCAGCACCCCTTGGCAAATATCCGCTAAAGTACTTGAACCCCCAACTCCTTCCCAGGCTGACCCTTGCTGGACCACCTCTGTATTAGGGTTAGGGCACAGAAATGGGTCCAGCTGTGGCATCACACTAATTTGGCTTGGGCATTCATAAGAGTCAGGGGAGCCAGCACATGGTCTCACTCTTACCAACCTGCGCTCAATAGGGTGCCAAATTTGGCCCAGTGGCTGGGGTTCCTCAAGCAGGGCAGTTTCCGCCTGCCCCCTCCCACTTGGAGAGCTAAATGCCGATGGAACCAGTGGGGGTGATATGGGTAGATTCCCCATTTCCCACCTTGGATCTGTTTAATTGGAAAAATAATAACCCCTCTTATCAGGATGACCCTGAATATACGACCAAGTTATTACCCTGCACCTTTTAAACATATCAAACTACTTGGGCTGAGATCCAAGCATCAATGAATGTTTACTCACGGCTGAGGAACGCTGTGTGTTTGTCAAAAAGGCAAGCGAGGACACGCATCTGGTTCACCTTGAGGATGGAAATAACTGCCCAGAACCTGCTCACGCTGTCCCCGTGAGCCATACTGGATGTCAACAGTGGAGCACTGCCATGGCTTGAGTAGCATAAAATCATAGTCTTAGAGGGTTTTAAAGAAGAGTCTTACAATTGAAAAGCCGCAGGAGGTCCAACAACAACCCCAAAAGGACCCCTCCAAGTTTTTAGAATGGTCATCTAAGGCATTTAAAAAATACACGGATGCCAATTCTGAGGCCCCAGGAACTAGAGAATGGTAAACGTGACCTTCATCAGCCACAGGGCCCCAGATAGCGGAAGAGAAGTGTAGAATGCAGACAGTGGCCTTGGTCTGCCAATGTCACATTTGACAGAGCTTGTATTTAAGGTTTACGACAACAGAGAGGATGCAAAGGAACAAAGGGAGATAAAGCAGCGGGCTTCCTTGCTGGCAATAATGTTGGACCATCTGCCAAACCCATGGGAAGGTGAGAAAGGGAGGATCAGAAAAGATAAAAGAAGGGCCCTGCTTTGAAAAAGGATCCATGTGCGTATTGCAAGGAAGATGGACACTAAAAAAAAAAAAAATGACCCCACACTGGAGAATGTGACTGAGAAAGATAAGATCCCCTCCATATTGAGAAAGATAAGCCCCCCTCCGTTTGGTTGGTAGAAGTAGTGGAGGGGAGAGAGATGGATGAAGGATAAAAACGCCCAGTGCTCCAAGTGACCAGGAGCAATCTGTCACTCAAGTCCCCTGGGAGCCCCAGGTACAATGACAGTGAAAAACAATGGGATTGACTTTCCTATTGATGTGAGGAGGGACGGCCACATTTTCTGTAGCTAATGACCACTTGTCCCCTGATTCAAAGGGGACTGTGATGGTCACAGGAGTGTTAGCAGAAGCTGGAACTTGCCCCTTCCATAACCTTTAGATTGTCATTGTAGAGACACAAACCATAGTTTTCTCTGTATGCCTGATCTATGAATGTCCTGCTCTCTCCTGGGTCAGGATCTACTTGGTAAATTAAGTGCTCCAGTTGTTTTTTTTCTCCCGGATGCCTGGAGTCGAAGGTTCCACCTGAGCCTGGCTGGGTGTTGTGGATACCGAGACTGCAGCCAGATGACCAGCTCGTGACATACGTGAGAAATTCTGACGGAGGCAAGAAGAAGGGAGCATCTGGGCAGATGGGAAACCAGGTTGGTTCATAATCACTGACCCGGCGAGTCAGCTTGAAAAAACTTCAGGAGATACCTAACCCGAGACGGTATCCAGCAAGGGAGAAACACAGGAGCTTGTTTTTAAGGTTTGTTAAAAGCTTGTTTAAAGCTTCCCACGGGAAGCTTTCCAAAGCAAGGTCTCATTCGCTCGCTGTTTCCAAAATGCAGATCCGACAGCATCTCTACTTCAAGGCTGCCAGGGACTTTCCACCCCTGTAGCTTGCAATGCCCTGTCCCATCCTGTCCCACCTGGGCCACCCATCCTCCAGGTTCATCTGTGTCATGGTCTGTTCATATACATTCTCCTGGCTGTTCCTCGTATGTACTGTCTATCTGCCCATTGTCTTTACCCAGCAGGACCTGCCTAGCTATATGCCCAGCTCTGCTTATCAAAAGACTCATTTAAAGTCTGAACTCAAGAGCCCCTCTCCTATCTCCCCTCGGAATTATCCCGCTGGTCCCCCATCTGCTCATATGGCACATTGGCTCTCGGAGATGGTGCAGGTCACACCACGCCCAGTCCTATATTAGAGCAAGGTGTGCATTTTATTCATTTGCTCACCTTTCACAGTGCCTTGCACATAGAAGGGGCAGAGTAAGTTAACCCGTAGCACCTCTGTAACTCTCAACACAGTGGACGCGTCGGGGGCTCCCTGCTCAGCACCCATCATCCTGCCTCTAGAACGTGACCTTGGCCACAGGTGACTGGATCAGGAGTGCACCTCAACCAAGCCTGGACAATTAACATCCTTCCTTGGGAATTTAGAATGCAAGCAACTGACCTCTCTGCTGACTAGGCCCCTTGGTAGATACTCTACCATCACATAAATGTGACTAGCAGGGGAAAGAGGCCGGTAAAGACAGGAGAACGATGTAAAGCCTGGAAGGGGCTCACAGTGGAGGGAAATTTGTCACAGCATTTTAGCAAGTAGCTCCACACTGTTCCTGGGGTGCATGCATTCCTTCTTGGATTCAGGACAGGAGTTTTGTACTAAGTTTTCCTTTTTGCTGAAGCTTAAACAACCTGCAGAATCTTAAGTGACACACACAGCGAGGAAATGTTTTCTAACTGCTTGCCTTTCCCAGGAGACTGAGATCTCTGAAAGCAAGAACTAAGGGAATTTTAATTAAGTTTTGTAACCCCAGAATCTGGTGTGGTGACTGACATTTAGTAAATGTTCAATATGGATTTGTTGAATTGACATATTGACATTTTCCTGAATCAAATGAGATGATATATATAAAAGCCTAAAGTACTCAATCGGTGTGAACCAACTTCTTATCAGGCTAACTGTGCTGAGACTTGCCCCCTACATCCTCCTCCCCCAAGGAGAAGAAAACAGTATTCTAGAGACTTCTCAATCTTCAGAAGTCAGGCAGGGAGGAGAAGGTGCTGGTTACTGGGCCCCCTCGAACATCAGGAGGGAAGAAGGTCCCCCCTCCAACTTCTATCACTTACTTGTAATGCTCAGTCAGTCTAAGTTTAGGGCAGTCCCATTAGAATCTGGATTCTCCAGTACACCGGAGAAAGATTTGATACTAAACTTAAGGTGACCAGACGTCCCGCTTTTGGTGGGACAGTCCCAATTTTTTTTTTTTTTTGAGACGGAGCCTCAAGCTATCCCCCTGGGTAGAGTGCCATGGCATCACAGCTCATAGCAACCTCCAGCTCCTGGGCTCAAGCGAGTCTCCTGCCTCTGCCTCCCAAGTAGCTGGGACCACAGGTGCCTGCCACAACGCCCGACCATTTTTTTTTTTTGGTTTCAGTCATCATTGTTGTTTTGGCGGGCCCGGGCTGGGGATTCGAACCCGCCACCTTAGGTGTATGTGGCTGGCGCCTTAGCCAATTGAGCTACAGGTGCCAAGCCGGTGACTAGTCTTATAAGTGACTTTGGTATTGGTATATTTTTTAGGTACTTTGTGGTGTATGAATATTCATATTGTTTGATTCCATCTCCTCTCAGAAATAGATTCTAGTCACTGTCATTGTTATTGCTTGTTCTTGTTTTGTTGCTTGTCTTTCTGTGTCATTTTGTCTAAAGAGGGTGACCATAGGGCAGAACATGGGCCTACCTCCCCACCAACCTGATGTTCAAACCAGTCCTGCATACTAGCCAGTTACACAGTTCTGGCTAGTACAGTGTCTTTTAAGATAAACTTTGCTGGGGATCCCTGAAACAAAAGCCACATGAGGTTTCCCTCTTGTTCTATGTCTCTGAGCTTGACTTTGAGCTTGAGTTGATTCCTCAGTCTACTCCATGGGTGGGGGGGCAGGTGTTTTGTCAGAAACACCTCAGGCGGATGGTCTGGAAAGACTGGGAGCCTGAGACACATAAGATTCTAAGCAGCACACACTGTACTGAACATGTCAAGCTCTGAGGAGTAAGTTTTTGTCATTGTCTATTCTATCTTAAGTCTATTCTGAGAGTGAATTTTTGAGATCTTGGAAATGGCCTTTTCTATGAAGAGGCATTGGGCCTTCTTTGTGCCCTCTCGAGATTAACCCTGGAAAATTATCACCGAGGCTTTATAAAGAGGCATTGGATTGAGTCGCTTTTGGAATAAATATACCATTGTGATTAATGGCCCAAAATGGATCTTTTAAATTAAAAGACTTCTAAATTTTCTTAAAACTTTTAGAGATCTCTTGTTTGAAATAATTACTTTATATTAATATAGAAATTAAATTTTAAAAGAAAATATATAATGTTATGGCTAGCCCTAAATATTCTTTTGAGAAAAGTAAAAAACAAATAACTGGACTGGACATGATGGCTCATGCCTGTAATCCCACCACTTGGGAGGCTGAGGTGGGTGGATTGTCTGAGCTCATGAGTTTGAGACCAACCTGAGCAAGAGGGAGACCCCATCTCTAAAAAATGGCCAGGCTCTGTGGCAGGCACCTGTAGTCCCAGCTACCTGGGAGGCTGAGGCAAGAGAATCACTGGAACCCAAGAGTTTGAGGTTGTTGTGGCACTCTAACAGGGGCAACAAAGAGACTCTGTCACTCACTCACAAACAAACAAACAAACAAACAAAAAAACTGATTTAAAACAAACAAAAACAACTTTTGAACACTGACCCTGTAAGAATAATGAAGGGCCAGTTTATTTCATATTCTAATGATTAAAATTCTATATTTTCATCTCAGCAGCTGTTAGACCCAAAACAGGGGTCTTAGGGATGGATGCCCCCAAGAAGAGTCACCACGCTCAGGTCGATGCAAAAGCAAGAGGCGAGTTTATTGCTGACGCGTCAGGGTCCCTCAGCCGCTCGGGGAGAAAGACCTTGAGCCGCTGTTACAGTCTGGTTTTAAAGCTAAAAACCGCAAGGAGGGGTTGGGGTTGAGGTGAGGGCGGTTGGGCTTGAAGGAGGAAAGGAAATTGTTTTATGGCCGTTTGGAAAATTTTGCAAGGTTTGCAAGCTGCGGTTG